>OY982577.1:8499988-8800374 GCA_963859945.1 Euplagia quadripunctaria
CCCACATAGGGATAACCCACAATAACCATTTTTTATCCTTTACTTTTTACGAGAAATAATGGCTTGTTTACGAAGCGATTTTAAGCAATACAGCATTAATCCTTATCCAATTAAGTACCTTAAATATATTGTGCATTTAATATAGATCAAAATGGCCCTTAACAGCACGTAATTTCAATGAATATTTTAACAGGGACATAGCGGTTGCGGCGGTACCGGCTAGAGGGTTAAATGACGCTCTTTCGAGAGTAATCTCTGAAGAAAACATGTTTGTATTGTCTAATGACAAAAAACCTGTGAACTTTGTATATAAAGACATTCTGTAGTATATTTAGTATCATCATTGCATCCGTGCGAAGCCGGGGCGGGTCACTAGTTTACACTAAAACGCTAATACTTTTTACATGATGTTTGACCATCCGGTCTGATGTTAACCCTTGAAGTTGAAATGTTCTTTTCAATGAAGATAGAATGTCTTCAATTAAAAAAAAATACAATCTGTTCGCTTTGTCTATTTGTATTTAATGATCAAACAAATTAATTGCATGTATTGTTATATTTGTTTCAGTTGTTTTATATTAGGTAAATGATTAAGATCTTACAGACTGTTTCAATAGAAGTAAGACGCAATTTTTTTGCGTGTGGAAATAACATAATATAAAAAAAGTTCTGCATGAAACATAACCGCATTCGGCTAACAGGTTATTTGGGTTACCGAATTTGGGTATCACACAATGGAATTATTCCAGTGCATTCTTGACTTTACTCTTGGTCATTGACCTTTTACGCCTAACGACCAGTGCAATTGCACTCTAAAAAAACAACACATGCGATAACACTAAAGATATTTTAAATTAGTTAAATTTAAAACCATACCTAGATTGTCGAGAGGTTTTTTTACTCTTGATACACATTCTCATTTTACACTTGAGCTTCGTCTTGTTGGCGCTTCCATACTTATACATGTTTTCACATGCGTCACAACTGGAACAGTTACACATCGTTAATGTTTGAAGTGATGGAACTGAACAAAAGTGTTTAACAATTCACTCCTCATAATATTCAATAACATTAAATCAAAATATTGATAATCGTAAGATAGTCAGTTGTTCTAGTGATAGTTATTCTGACTGTAGTTCGGTAATACTCAGGATCACTTCCCGAAGCAGACAAATAAGTAGTCCAACATTTGGCAGTTGACAATATGCTTTACATATGACCCAAACAAATAACCTTGTCGTGGTTAAATGAAGAATATAAAGAAGAGGTGAGTATGTCTGAATTGAACGGTCTAAACACCGCAATATCCTGTCAGAGATGTCACTGCCATGTACGACGGCAGTCTTGAATCAGCAGGTACTGTAGATACAAATATAAATGAAACTCTCAAATGGAAAGAAATAGCTAACGCGAGGTAAAAATTAGGAATTTATTTTTGTAAATTGGATCGTTATTTCATTTTTGCAAAATACTTATTTTACATAGTTGCCAGAGTACTTATTTATTTAAGTGCTTAATGAAGCTATGACTCTGTGGTGTGGTTTCTTCCTTAAACACTCTTTTCTGGGATCCGACAAGCGTTCGAAACGCTTTCGTTTTTCCGCGCGAAACGAGTCCAACGGTATTTTCTTCGTGCCCAGTTCAGAAGGCTCACAACCTATCATGCAGTTATCGGTCTTGTAATTTTTTTCGTTTATTTTATAGTTAAATCTTATATCTTCTCTCTAGGTAAATACTGCACTCTTTTGGAATACCACTCAATATACGCCATAGAACTCTAAGATTACCAGGCCATGACTACAACTAAAAGAAAGTTTTACGAGTAATGAAAACGTGAACGCGGACGAACTTAGGTACAGGGGTGCTGAGCGTAATTGATATAAGGGTTTATGTATTTATAACAAAGTAGTCCTAGCATATGTTGATCATTCATCTTTTCAAAAGCCATTCCCACTCACACTGGTCATTCTTACCGGACAACTTTTTCACCACTAAACGACTACACATATGACAGGTAATGTAGATTTTTAACCTGTAAAATAGTTATTATAGTAATGGAATACTCACTGTCCACAGTCATGGATCTGTAAACAACCAGGACAGTCTCCACAGCCATCTTTGTCTTTAGTGCTTGGTCTCTTCGAGGATTTATTCTCAGAATGATCCTTTTCTTTACGCTTCTTTTTTCTATCATCTCGAGCTACAATAAAAAACATGTAATGTATGCATGTATGTATGAGGCATTCATTAATTATTTATTACTGTTATATAAAGGTAAATCCTAGCATTCCTTACATTTATTGTGAAATGCACTAGTAATAAAAGCAAAATATCATTTCAGACATTATACATTACACAGCATAAGGTACAATATATATGTTGGTGAATTTTAAACATGTAGGTGTTCTTAAAATTAAAAATAAACCATAAAAAACGTATTTCCAGATTTATATTTTTGTTGCAACACAGTGAAATTGATTATCTGTTTTAGGAAATTACTTAGTTTTTTACTCTTTAGTTTATTAATTTAACTGGTAACAATGGCTTTTAAAAAAGAAAAAAATAAGTGATAGGGTTTTATTAGCCATCACATCATGCCAAATTCTAATAAAATTAATAAAATTTCAATTTGAAATCCAGGCAGACAAATAATTTCACAATAATAAATAAACTGATTACTCTGTTAAAGGCTCTTTACTACTGCTAAATTTTGTGGCAGCTACATTTATGCTATTAAAAAAGAACACTATTTTATAAAAACATTTAAGACTATGATTTCTAAGAAAGTATTTTTTTTTGTATTTATACATAGCATTATTAAAAAATACACAAAAAAAAAATTAAGTTCCTATATTACAATTTACATCAATTGCATTCAAATTCATTATAATTACAAGATACACTAATCAATATTAAAGGACATGGACATTAGTGGACATATAACAATCAGCTAATCATAGCTACAAAGAAACATATAACAATCAGAAGCAACGTCTAGTGTAATTTTTGTAAAGTAACAAGTCTATGAATGAAAAAAGACAGCAATAAAAACTCACAGGTAGTCTTCCAATTACCATGTTGTGTTTAAAAGTTTTAAGCTGCTTTAAATATGCCATTATGCTACAGATATAATAATAGCATCTAGAGTACAAGGGCATATAGATAATACTAGAGAAAATTCTCCTTCATGATGGGTTTTCCTAACTTACAACAGGTCAACTTACAACCATCAGACACCAAGTCCCCCGAGACTCCTAAAAGCCATTGACATTAACCAGTAATAATTATTGAATGTGAGGATAAAACGAACAATACAATGGCTTGGTTGGCTAGGTTACCTGATATACACTGCACCATTTATACAGTTATGTGAAAGAAATGCATGACAGTGCAGGCAAAATAGTGAATATTTTGTGCAAAAACATAAATAGTGCTTATAGAACTATGTAATCTACATCTTAGAGCCATTATAAAATATATTAACAGATCTGGAGAGGGCAATAATAGAGTAACTACAGCAGCTTCTGCTATTTCTGTAACCTACCTTCCTAATAAATATTTATTAGGTAGGTAGGTTACAGAAATATTGAGACAATTTGATTACGGCAGGTTCCAAAAAGTAAAATGTTGTACTACATAATTTACAGAGGGCTTCTAACACAAAGAAAATGAACATTAAGGACTTACATGGGTTTGCGTCACTAGCTGTTAAAAATAATTAATATATTATTGTTTTATATAATGACATATTTTATGGTATGTGTAAATTCATTAACAAATGAATAATTTACCTATGTCTGCATCATTTTCTCTCTTTTGGGGTCTAAATCTAGTTTTAAGAGTAGGATCTTCTTCACGGCAACGATCACAAAAGTAGTTCTTGATATACTTTGCCTCCCTCTCAGATATATTGATACAATCGCCATGATACCATTCCTCGCAAGAGTCACATGCTCTAGAATAAAATGGTTAACTTCAATTTACTAGTTGCATATTTGTAATTAAACTAATCATTGCTCTAGTTCACAATTATTCCTTAAGTTCACAATTATTCCTTAATTGTGAACGCTCTAGTTCACAATTAAGGAATAATTGTGATTAGTTTACAATCCTAACTAATATTATAAATGTGAAAGAAAGTTTTTCTTTTTTTTTTTTGTTTGTTTGTTTATTATACTTTCACACCTATTCAACCGGTCATCGTGAAATGTTGTTGACATGTTGTTAGGTGTACACAAAACATAGGCTAACCTTCATACACAAAAGAAGTACTGTTTATTAGGGATGGAAAAACAAGTATTACGCGAGCGAAGCTAAGGGCAAAAGCTAGTAAACAATATTATCGCATGTAATGAACAAATATTGTAGTGTATTTACTTCAGAAAACAATTAGCGAGTATACACAACAAGCAACTTACAGCAATAGGTAAATATACTTAAACCAATCTCACATCATGAAACGCGAGCTATCTGAAGAGCGGCATATACAGTATGCTTGACCAGCTTGATTTAATAACGTGGTTATCTTTGACTGGCGCTCAGGCAGATCGAATTGCTTAGCTATATCTGCTTTCTGTAAAAAAAATTGCATTGTGAGACACGTAAATCTAATTATAAATAATTAAATCTAAAACCATTACGTACACTTTGCTTATGCCTTTTATCACCCATATTGATAGTTCATTCCTTCGCACTAATCTCAAATGTATTTAAACGTTATCGACGCTAAAAAGAATACAGTACAAAACACAACTAATATATGGTTTACACTGACATCAGAAAAATAAATGGACAATGAGAACAATTTTTTTAATGAATTCTACCAAAACCCCATATTTTCTACTAAAAAAATTAGAAATATCTAATGAAAAGGAAAGGGATGAAATTTAGAAGAAACATACCGATTTATCTATTAAACAGTTTTTAATGGTCATCCTAACTAATATTATAAATGTGAAAGTGAGTTTTATTTGTTACGCTTTCACGCCTTAACTAAACCTTAACTGATCATCGTGAAATTTTGCAACATATTGTCAGGGGTATGGAAAAAGACAGCTTTTAGTACTTTTCAAACACAAAATCTACAATGACGCAACTGAAGCGAGCGCAAAAGCTAGTGGGTTTAAAATAATAAACCTTATTCATTACGAAGTTTTTAAAGCCATTCATAAAATGCATCAAGCTCTGAGATAGTGAGGTGAAAAAAAAATATGTGTGTTAGCTTCGACGCATGACTCGAGTTTAAAATCTTACGGTGACATTATAATATAATTATGTAGACACTATACAGTATATACATTAGACATACGTAATAAATAGAAAGTGCACATGTTCATATGTACAATATATATCATATTAATGCATGAATTATAACCTACCTACCACTCATGTGCTTATCGGATCGATATTCCGGCACTATTATCTACACCAGTTTCTTCCATAGTTTATATAATTTTCTCTTCACTTTATCTAATACCTTTAAACGAGCAATTCTTGTATATATGTATATATGTAATCTGAATCTAGGAAACGGTTTCAACGATTTTGTTGAAATTTTTTATACAGATACAGGTTTGAATTTTAAGTTCAACTGCATAGTTGTATTTCCTATAAAAATGCAATTTTACAAAACAAAACAATTTTACAAGAAGGTACCGAGCAAAGCTCGGTCTCCCAGGTACTGTGAATATAATTATCAAAATTAATAATCTACAACAATAATATTAATTATCGATATCAGTATCAACAATAAAAGAAAACTTAAAAAAAGACAATTATGCTCACTATTTTACTCTTCATATTTTTTTCATACCGGTCGCCTTATAAGAAAATCGATTCTTAAGGAGTAAACTCCAAAAAATCCATAATTTCAATTTCACTGTATTTATTTTTATTAATTTATGAAAGGTTTTATTCCTTTTGTTATCCTTGAGAACTATGAAGTCTAAGCTCATATGGATAAATAAATAAATGGTAAAATTGATGTTCTCTCCCATGGTTTTCAGCCTTACATGCTATCTGATATTAGCTTCACATTTTTTCATTGTTGTTGACATTGACATACAGCAAATTTACCCTAACTTTATTTAACAAAGGTAAGCTGAACTACATACTAACCAAAAGAAGAAGAGAAAGTCCTTGCTTTGTGTGTTCTCTACATATAATAATAATATTTTCACAAATCTTACACACGGCCGTCTAATCCCAAACTAGACATAGCCCGTACTATAGTAACCATACTGCTAATAAACATACTTATTTATTTCTAAATATATACATATTATAGATAAATTACACCCAGACACAGAACAAATGATCATGCTCATCCATCACAGAATTATTTGTCAACAACAACCCTATTACTTGGCTTACTTGGAGTACATCATACATCAAATAAACCATACATGTGCCTCATAGTGTTTCAATTGAATAACTCCAGAGGTTGAACCGATGCGACGTAATCGACAACTAGTAAGAAGTAATAAAATTTCATAATTTTGTTCATAACGGTCCATCTTGGGTTAAAATTTAAGATATTTCTCAATTTTCTATAACGACCTATGAAGTAATGAGCTGAGAAAAGATTAATTTGACTTGTCATTAAACGATTAAAGAATCGACTAAACGAGATTAATGTAATGGACCACTCACATCAGCTGATGTATATCTATTTAAGATACTACTCAAATTGCTTTCTTAGTTTGATGTTCAACCGTGTATCGTGTTACCCTGTCAGGTAGACACTATAATTTGCATTATGACCTGGAGGATGTTTCTCTCTAAACACCATTAAAAAAAAGTTTAATTTGTGAAGACACATACAAAGTATTTCCTTCGTACACAAAAATACTTGTAGAACGTGACAATATTACTTTGCGATTACTGCCATAGCATTTAACTAAAAGTATCTATAAACTGAAAGTTTGCAAACACGCAATCAAAATGTAATAAGGAATATAAAAGAACGGAACATATTGAAGTGGACCTTGATGAAAGCTAAAATAGTAATATAAAAGGAATTGAGACTTGACTGTTACGACTGCAGCTCGCAACCTAGTTGAATCTAGTCTTATCTGTTTATGAAGGACGATTTACCTACATATTGAAGCTCACTGCCGGGTACTATATGCAGTGTCACTGGAGTGTCGAGAATCGTAAAAATCACAGAACATCAATTTTAGAAAATCGAACCTCATGATAAAAGCGCCTCCTTTGGATTCAGGGTTAGTCCCTATGATTTATTTAATTTTAGTGAATATGTTGAATCTAAGATCCCACTGCAAAATAGCTACGTTCATTGAGTATTTAATCGAAATCAAATTCGAGTATCAAGTATTTAAATTTTTACAATTATGAAAGGATCAACATGTTTTGGCCAGGTTGCCCGCAACCTCTCAACCCGCAACCTGGCCAAAAGCCTGGTTGCCTCTTTAAAATTGCCCGTATTTAGTCCTTTAAATTAGTATTTTAAATTGGATTAATTTTGGAAAATATAATTTTAAATTTAAATTTCTATATAAATAACTGAAGTTATTAATATAGAAGCCATCCATTATATCGCCATCTTTGTCTAACGTACGATGCAGCGCGCTAGCTCTGTTTCACTCTGAGCAATCTTTAACAGCTAGCAACGCCTATTTGCGGCCACTTTTACATGGGCAGAAATACAGGTATCATGTACAGAAAAAAATTAACTTTAATTTGATATATGAGCGATGAATATACGTCATGAACGTATAAATGTAACAAAATATTACCTTCTTACATCTGGTTGCGTATAGGTTACGGGTGTAACGGCAACTATCACTTTTTAAGTTATCTACGTATATTTTGGTGAAACGGAGTATTCATTAATTTTTTTTTTCAAAAATTCAAATAATATTCATTTTACTTAAAATACTAGCTCGCACATTTTAATACGCAACCTGGCCTGAACATTTTGACCCTTTTATAATTGTATGTAAAAATTTGATTTTGATTAAATACCAGATGAACGTAGCAATCTTGCAGCGGGAACTCGTCTCGTACTACTATATTTTTCTTCTAAGGAATTGCAATTACTTGATTATTAAAACATATTTGAAAAACTACTAAAAAATAGTAAATTATGTTAATGTGGCCACCCCATCTACAACGTCAAGTTTTCAATGTTGCCAACTTATTTCTATTTTTATTTTTTAAATTACTTAATTTATTTTCCAATATTTGTTACACATGTAACGGTGCCACTACATATTATGAGTACAGGTTTTTGGACTCAAACATTTCCCCCGTTCCCTCAGAAAATCTGCTCTTTGGTTTCTCAAAGCGAATAAACAATCCCAGATTTCTAGCTATAAAGAAAAGATTAAAGGACTCTAATCTGCCATGGTTAATTAGAAAACAAAACATCAAAGAACTAATCAAACTAAATCATTATCCTTTTTGTACATAAAACTGTAAAAAATTCAGACATAGATAGGTTCAGACAGATTCCTGATCGCAAAATAATATGCTTGTTTAGTAGCTAAAGTTGGTAGCCGGCTATAGAATAAAGTGTGGAGGAACGGGTGCTATGTCTCTCAAACACAAAGGGAGAATCCTCCGACCAGGTTAGATAATTATGCCTGCCTGGCGAACCGCGCCCTAGCGGATCCGTATATACTCAGTACACACCAAGTATACATAGTGTATATGTGTCGAATTCACTCAGAATATACACCGAGTATAAACTCGATTTTATTTTAAAGTCCCGTGAACTGAAATTTTTTAAGGTCCAAAATATGAAAATTTTTATAAGTAAAAAATAAGACGTAACATAATTATCGCGTTACAGAAGCCATAAGGGCGTATACCAGCTAAATATACCGCTGAAAAGCCAAAAGAACGAAGAACGCCTGGGGACCGCTTTTTCGTCGGGATCACCAATGTTGAAAACGGGTCTTCATTTGTTGAGATTATAATAAAAATGCAGTATGACAGTTAATTTGCATATTACATTAATTAAGTACTTAGTAACGTGTGCGCCTCTAGTTTGTCTTGAGGTATTTTGGTGAATGTGCGTTAGTCGGCGCCATAGATAAAAATATGTACTAAAGTAGTCGGCGCCTACTAGCGGCCAGTGAGTGTGGCGAGTGTGTGCCTGAGACCCTGTGCGCTCCCCTCTCGTCTCTTCCGTCCCCGCGGCGCCCCGCGGAGTAGTGATGTGATTCGCAACAGTAGGTAGGTAGTGAAAACTACGTGAGTGTTTCACACTTATAAAATACTTTTCGGTCTATTTGTATTACAAATACTAATTTTGTAAGCCTCTAAAAAAAATTCCTAATTGAGACTTTGAAAAAAAATTTGAGTGTATACTCACTGGGTGTAAACTTGCGGTATATCATTCGAATTCACACCGAGTATATTGGGTGTATTTTTTTTCTATACTCAGTGTGTGATCAATATACACCAAATATACCTATCGTATTCTCCTCAGTATACAACACACTGAGTATACACCAAATTTACACCGAGTATATACGGTGGATCCGGTGTATATGGATCTGCTAGGGCGGCCCAATGGTCAATGTTGGGAAATATGAAGGCAAGACTAAAAACTGGGCTTATTTGTTTGAGTAGTTCGTTCCTTACTAAACTGATACATAATATATATGAAATATTACTTTTAAATACACTATTTAATTTTCAAAATTAAAACTTTTCAGCAAAATTTTAATTGGACATTGTTATCTTATTTTTCTTACGCCATATGAATCTTTAGATGTGATCATCGAAATAGTTTTGACATTTGAAATTCAATACCGAAAAAACGGACCTTGCATGACAATCATTACACACGACACGATACGACACTGCTTGGATTTCAGAGCATGCATTCCCTCGCGGTCGTGACTTGTGTCTTGAATGAAAACACTGTAAAAGTTGAGAGACACTGTGTTTTCACTGTGTATTTGTTCCATCGGTACACAGGGTATCATAGTTACTACACGCTGAAACCAAGGTATTTTTCAGGTGTACTCGCAATGGTCACACCTTGAATCTATAGTGCATTCATGGTGTGTTTACGCCAAATTAATTGTAAATTAACGATTTTTCATCAGTATGCGGAATTTATACAGTGAAATTGTGTTTTTACGATATTTGAATACTCTGATTCTACCACTGAAAAATTTATTATCCAGATCCAGGCTTGTCCTCATTACCATCGGTGAAAAGGTTGTAAAAATGTATTCATCGTGGATTTAGTGTGTGAGTGCCGTGGGTTCTGCGAGAAAATACTGTGGAAACACGGTGTTTGAATGAAACAAACACAAGGTAGAAACATAGTGGAATCTACGTGGTTTACACAGTATTTCCACAGTGTTTTCACCGTGAAGTCAAGACCCCGAGGGTTAGCGTATGGTACGCTCCAAACTTATTGGCCGGCCTGAAGTTGGCGCAACCGCCATCTCGCGCATAGTACAATCGAATGGAAAATACTAACCCAAATATGACTTCGATGTTAATATAGTATTAGATCAAAGTTTTTAAATAGATTTAAATTTTATTGATAACCCAACTGATACCTTATTACCTTAATTTTGCATTCTGCGCACCGGCTCGCGGCTAACTTCAGCCCGGCCAATAAGTTTACAGTACTCAAAGTACTGTATATGTGGACAATGCGGTCAAAATAATGCGGATAATGAGTGCAGTCGCGGGAATATTATCTTTGCGTGTCCCAACACTAAAATTCTCTTAAGACGTTATTGGTAGAATAAAAAATGCGGAATTGGTTGGTTTGCAAAGAAATTCATTAGACTTGCAGTGACTTGCTATTTCTAGTAACAGAAGTAATGGTCTATGGGTTCCATTTAGTTTGAATTTTACATTGACTTCAAATTATTTAAGTACGTTTAATCTACATCTATCAAATTATGATATTTGGTCTGAGGAGTTCATTATCGTCAAATGTCACCTCATTTGTAACCTGTAACCATAGCAACAGCAATGTTTATTATTTTAGGTTAAAAAGTGTAGACGTATCTTAGAATTGAGAATATAGCAATGGAAGCTATAGATACTCCCCAAATAATTACGCATATTGAACATAACATAAATCATTCCATATTCGATTGCAAATGGATACCATGTTCCGCAAAGTTTGTTGTAATTGGTACTTATCCAAGGGGAACTGGTACTCTAAAACTTTTTGAAATCACTTCTGGAGAGGTTAAGCAGATTAAGGAGATTGAGAGACCTAATTCATTTAAATGCGGGACATTTGGAGCCAGTAGCGACGTTGAAAGAAGATTAGCCACTGGTGATTTCAAAGGCACATTAGAAATATGGTTAGTACTTACTAAACTAAAATACTGTTTTATACAGCGGTTGCAGTAGTCTTACAAACTTTATCTGCACACAACACTCCACAAGAGGAATAATATAAGTACCTTATAGAAAAAAAAAATTTAAGACTTTATGCACATAAAGTAATGAGGTGGACTTAATGCCCAAATTTTATTTTTATCAAGACTGACTGCTTTGATCTCTATTACTTACAAGTATTTACCAAACCTTTTAGTAGACATTCTATCAAAAATTTACTCATTTACTTGTAAATATATATCCCTAATCCTAAATAATATGATAAACTAGCCAATACCCGCAGTTTCACCCTTGTTTATGAACACTGCTCCGCTCCTATTGGTCGTAGCGTGATATTATATAGCCTAATATATATATATATATATATATATATATATATATATATATATATATATATATTAGGCTATATATATATTTATATATAGTAGGATATATATATAAATATATATATAATAGATAAATGGGCCATCCAACACTAAAATAATTTTTCAATTCAAACCAGTACTTCCTTAGATTAGCACACTCAACCAAACAAACAAACTCTTCAGCTTTATAGCTTTATAATATTAGTATAGATTTGAATGTGAAGTTGTTTGTCTGTTTGCTATACTTGCATGCATAAACTGCTCATCTGGTCATCATGTGATTTTGCATACATATTGTCAGGTGTTAAGAAAACTATATAGGGTACCTTTTATCCAGTAAAAAATATATAAAAAACTGTCACACATGCTACTAGAGTTTTCACTTCAGAAATGACAAAAGTAAAAAAAGCAATCTCTTTTATTCCCGGGTTAAGCATCCACCCAAAAGTTGGCAACATCCTACATCAGTTATTGGGGATTCCCCCATTTAAAAAAGCATTTTTGTTTCTGCCTGTACTGTATACTAAAACTAAAAAAGTGAATGGTTTCATGATTAAGCATTTTAAAATATTTCTTGATGTACTTAATATCAAATTTAGAAAAGAAATAGGAGTACAAAAGTAGACAAGCATGGAATGGGGAATGAATGAGGAATGGCATGAAATGCATACCTCAAGAACTGAGACACCCATATTTAGCAGTATACATCAATCATGTACATAACTGGATCATATAAACACAAAGAAATGTTGAACGGAATTATTAACACTTCTTTTTGTACCAATTTAATCTTAGGATGTTGGTTATGTCCATAAACATTGTTTCAATAATAAAAACTATACAAGTTTTAACTGGTGTAATGTTAGAGACAGAACGGTGGTGCGTAAAAAGGACGTAAAATCAATCAGTGTTCCAGTGTGTGCAATTATAAATAATCTGTTTGTAGAAATGTAAGTACATATAGGTGTTCGTTATGTAATCAAAATATCTATAAGAAATTAAATTAATTAAGGCCTTTTACAGTTTAATCCCACTATCCCACTAATATTATAAATGTGAAAGTTTGGATGGATAGATGGATAGATGTTTGTTACTCTTTCACGCAAAAACCACTAAACCGATTACGATGAAACTTGGTATGTAGATAGCTGGAGACCTGGATTAAAGCATAGGCTACTTTTTATTCCGATATTTCCACGGGATCGGGACTTACGCGGGTGAAACTGCGGGGCGCTGCTAGTTAATTATATAGGTAAGTTCTTATATATCTGCAGGGATCTGGAGAAGAGCTGCCAAGTTTATATAACAAAGGAGCATACAGACATAATAAATTCAATAGATGGGATGGGAGGAAATTCAGTCAACTGTGGTGCACCTGAAATTGTTACTGGGAGCAAAGATGGTAAGTAGTCTTCATGATATACTTAATTATTCTCACTGCTTGCAACACCATGTGTATTACTTGCAGATTGCCAACTTTAAACAAATCTAACAAGGAGAATAATCGGTATAAAAAGAAAAAAATACAGATTTGTACTTTTACTAAAATCAGGCTTCACTTCACGCCTTCTTCTTCTTAAGATTATCTTTCTGATTGGAAACCAATAACTTGGTTTTTGTCCGCATTTTAATAATTCCCATACTTCTGTACAGCCCTGCCCTTCTCTGGCAGCCCATACCCTGAAGTACGACAGTGCAAAAAATGCAGCTGATACTAACTGCACACGGGTCAGCAGCATTGAACGGTTAGGTAGGTCAGCAGGGTTGACCTAGATAGTCTATATCCTACTAATATTATAAACGTGAAAGTTTGTGTGGATGTTTGTTACCCTTTCGCGCAAAAACCACTAAAGCGATTGCGATAAAACTTGGTATATAGATAGCGGGAAACCTGGATTAACACATAGGCTACTTTTTATCCCGATATTCCCACAGCATCGGGACCTACGCGGGTGAAACCGCGAGGCGCAACTAGTCTTATCTAATTTTCAGGCACAGTTAAAATATGGGATCCTCGCCAAAGAGGAAAACCAGTAGCCAACATGCAGCCAGTAAAAGGAGAGACCAGGCGCGATTGCTGGGCTGTAGCCTTTGGCAACTCGTTCAATGATGCAGAGAGAATCGTCGCCGCTGGTTACGATAACGGAGACCTAAAAATGTTCGACTTGCGTACCATGTCGCTTAGATGGGAATGCAATTTGAAAAATGGGGTAGGTATATTGATTTTCGTTTCTGATTTCATATAAAAAAATGTTCTTGTAACTTTTCAGCCCTCGTTCACACGGGATACAGGCGCTAGTGTTAAATCAGAGCGCTTCTGAATCATCGAGATATTATGTACTAGAGAAGCCACTCGGAACAAAATACATGTTCCGTTTTTATTTGAATTAAAACTAAAAATCGCTGCAGCAAAACAATAATTTGTAGTCAAATCCTACGGTATTAACAAGCAGCGCTAAATCGTTTTTGAGTTGTAGTTTTCTCGTGAGCGTAAAGTCCTGATCGTGATTTTCATGGCGTTTACGCGTGTGGCCCAACGAACTGCTACAAAGATTTGTTTTCACTGCGGTGCAGAGACCGCAGTTCGCGTTACAAACTTTTTCTTCGCGGTGTCAACTCTATACCTACGCTAGTAATAATAAATCAATGTTCTGAATTGCTTTTGATACTAAAGTGCCTTTGCGCTTACACTCCTAGTCTTTCAAACACGGTGGCTTTTTTTACACACTTTATATTAGCTTCACTTGTATGTTTGTAACCGGCTCCTTTGGGCGCGATTTTGACCTACTTTAAACGGCCAGATTTCATTCAAATTTTGCACACATGTCAAAGACCGATGACAATGCAATATTTCGATTAAATTTTTTATTTTTTTTTAGTTGAAGCGTGTTTTTTAGTTTTTTAAACTATAATTATTAAAATACTAGGAGGACTATTAGTGATATCTAAGAAAGAATAGATGTACTTTTAAATAGATGTACTGACTGTAATAGATGTATTTACGTAATATAATATTTTCTTCGGCGACTTAGGTAAAGTAAAACCCACATTTTCTTTATTTTTACAGGTATGTTGCGTCGAGTTTGACCGCAAAGACATTCCAATGAACAAGTTGGTAGCAACAACTTTGGAGGGGAAGTTCCACGTGTTCGACGTCAGAACACAAAATCCAAGCAAAGGATTTGCACAGGCAAGTAAATATTATGAAGCAAATATTTCGTTTTACAAATAAGACGTTAGTAGAATAGTGTTATTTTTGCAGGTGCTTGATAATACAACCAAAAGTGGCACTATATGGGTAGCGCGTCATCTACCACAAAATCGGGACTTGTTTATAACCTGTGCTGGCACTGGTCAAGTTTCGCTTTGGAAGTAGTAAGTCCACACTGATACCTATACTAAGTATTACTTCAGAGCACTGCGTGTGCGCTCATTTAGTAATTAAAGCCACAGTTATTAACATTACATCAAGTTATTCTTTGTACCAACGATTTAAGGGTAAGAACGACGGAGCTTAACTTAAAAAAAAACTTTTTAACAAAAAATTAAACCGACGAAATAAAGGAACTGAAAAGTCAAAAATAAACTTGTTAGCCTAACTAAACTCTTACACTAATGTAAATACCTAAATAATTTCCGTCAGTGCCAAACATACAAACAAGCAAATTAATTATTACGTAAAATGAATGCAGCGGCGACGCTTCTATTTATAGAAGTGTTTCCGAATTTAATTTTTTGTTTATATGTTCGGCGCCGACTTAAAATTATTTAGGTTAGGCTAAATAAGTTTATTTTTCGGTTTAATTTTTTGTTAATGTTTCTTTTTATTTTTAGTTTATTTTTTGGTTAAAATAATCAACTACAGGTTTCCATGATGTTGTTCATTTAACTACATAATGTGCAGTAAGTTTCAACAAAATTGGTTCACAGGTGTAAAGTCAATGGTTGAACAATCATTCTTCTCCTATTTTTTTACCCTTACGGTTGAAATTTTTATTTGACATTTAAATGGGACCAACTTCGAAGTATACCCTATCCGATAAAAAGTAATTATGGAAATCGGACTACCCTGTGAAAAGATTTGCGTGGTCATACATAAAAAAAAATTATATGTACGGATTGACTAATTATGACTTTAAAACGAGTGGCGTAAGCTTTTAAGTAAATTGTTGATAATGAAGTTTGTAGCGGCTTTCCTGGTTAGGTACCGCAAAAACTGATCCATCGACTATCAGTAGTAATTTCTTAAAGCTACATGTTGATTTTTCAGCGAGTACCCCGAACGCCGATACCAAGTAGACAACCAAGGCGTAGCTTGCGGGGTTCCAGGTAAACTCAAACGACTCCAGCGCATGGTTATCAGTACTCAACCAATAAATGCTCTCGAATGGAACAAGGATCACCTTGGACTGGCCGTGGCCACCGCGTACGATCAATATGTAAGGATCCTAATTGCTACCAAACTTAATGTGCAATCGTAGTGTAACCAGATGAATATTATTAAGTCATTTGCTTGTACTTGCTAGTCTTAGTTTATTGTGCGCGTGAGTGCCTTTAGTATTAAATATTAATATTTATAATAAAGTATGTTTATAGGCACCTATTTGTTTTCTTTTTCTAGTTCGTAGGTACCTACTATACAGGGGGTGTTAGATAAACGCTCCCGAAGACGATGACAGACGATAGTACTAATGACACATTTGACGATAGGTGAAAAAAAATCGATTCCGATGAAAAAAAAAATCAATTCCGATGAAAAAGAAATCAATTCCGAGGAAAAAAAAAATCTTTTTCAACGTTTTATTAGCATTATTCACGTACCATCATTTTAGTTAGTACAGCTAAATGAAACGATAATTTCATAAAAAATACATCACTTCACTAAAAGAAAACCCGGCAATGACGAATTTCAACACAAGGAATTCGTTTATTATTTTAGATTACTTGAAAATTCTTGCTGGTTGTGAAGATTAAAAGTTATTTACATGGTGACAATAATGAATTGCAACAATATTGGAATAAGAGAAATATATAAACTAAAAGGCGCCATCTTCACCAGGTCTTCCCAAATGTTCGTGAACGATTAACAAGGCTTGGCTTGAGGTGGATAATTCTGTCCCTTAATTTCTTACGGGTCACGCTAACTTTAAGAAAGCAAATGGTTTAAGTTAGTAAGTCTTCATTGAGTACAAAGTGCAGCATTATCACTGAAAGCAGTTTCTTATAGACAACCGTTGGACGGATAAAATGATCAGCTCACCAGATCCTTTTGCATGTTGGAGTGACTTTAGCATAATTATCTTAATTCAATATTGTTGAAAAGTTTAGAGGCCACATTTGGAGCGGTATCCTATATCACCAAGGGTGAATTTCAGTGTGTCAAGGTTCTACCATGCATATTATAAATTATTAAAAACTCAGCCAAGACTCATTAAGTAATGAGTTCATGGTGCCTTCTCTTTTGTATAGGTCTGTACTTCTCATTAAATTCGTGGATGGGTTCTAAGACCGTTGTAACTATTGGCTCGCTGAATTCCGTTGTTAATATCCTGGCTTACGCGTAGGAATTTGGGTGTGGTTAGACCCAATAAGAAAGCCATCAAAATTGGACGGACTTTAATATGTGGACTTTTTTTCTCCTACCGAAGTAATAGAATTAACGAAATAAAACAACCAGTCAATTTTCTAACTAAAGGAGCGCTTTATTGTTAGCCCTAGTACTTAGGTACACATTATAAATAAAATTAAGGCTAGCATTCAGTTCTTATAACCACTAATAAATTTCAAGTTCGATCGTGCACTTCACACTAAAGTCGTGTCAGTAGTACCACTCCCTCATTTCATTTGAGGAATCCAAGTATTAAATAGGTTGGGTCGTAGAAGACGAGAGGGGACAACTAGTCCCTGTACCTAGGCCATTAGTAAAACCTTTCTGATCACTATTTTTATTGACAGTTGTAAATTGACAGGTCTAGAGTTCGATAATCGATTTGTTATCAAAACAGGGCTGTAATGTCTAATACTTGGACCTCTCTTACTTGTGATGAGATAAATTCTCATCCATCTACATAAATTCATGACTTTACAATTTAGCCACAAATAGTCTACACGTGACCGACTACATCACATGACATCTTCAATCTTACCAAAATAATTCTAATTAAACACTTATTAAGGAAACGCAACATTAAAACACAGACATTACCGCTACATAACAGTATGGTCCAATATTCCGTAGCTTTATGGTTTTAACTTATGCAACCATACTAAAAATTAAATTAAAATCATATCATTACGATGGCTGATAACATTCTTATACTGATTTAAACCACTACATTATATCGACTCTTTAATAAGCATTCTTTTTTTACCGAAACCTTAAGTTAATTATACTAAAACAATGTGTGCTCCACCTGCTATTTGTTACAGAACACGATTTTAGATGAATAACACAACGTTCATTCTCCTAAGAAAGAATTGACGTTTGAAACGTATGTTGCGCTTGAGCAGTAATATTATTAAACAGTGGAACGCTGTATTGTTGTCTGCCAGCTCAGGAGCAGCAGTTACTTGTGACGTCGTCCTTTTTCATTCGAATGAACGCCAGTTTATTTCTTTTGTAAGTTACCACTCGACCGGCAATAATGTTACGTGAAATCCCTAACTAGTGAATCCGAATTCGACGGTTGTACAAAAACTAAATTTTCATACTCCATAAGCTAACGACTACTACTTCTAAAAAACTTACATTATTTTTTTTACATTCCCAATTATGATGGAGATACTAAAACGTTGATCTGATTTCGATATGAAATAAGATGGGGTTCAAGGTAACTCGAGATCGCGATCGAGCTGTCGATGAAACTTTTTTTAAAATACCGATTATATATAGTAAGCTACAAAAGTGTAGCGTTAGTGACAGCAAATTCAAAATGCGTGATTGCATTTTTATTTATATTTCATCATTAGTTTCCTTTTGCAGACAACTGTATCACGTAATAACTTACAGAATTTAACTCCTTACGTCATCAAATGTTAACTTACACATTTAATTATAACAGCCAGTTAATGCAGAACTTTTCACTCAAATACAAATTGTACCTAAATATAACAATCCAGTGTATAATCATTATAATAGCCGATGTAACTGAACATCGTGTTAAAAAATAAAGAACTGCTAATGTTCTATTTATGAATATATATATTACATTATACTCTTTATCCAAGATGATAAACTGTCAAATAAGGAATGAGACCACATTGAAATGAAACATTGAATCTTATTAAACATAATTTATATCAACTTAAAGTGCAGCAAAACAACTAATTGCAATTGTGTACATGGTGAGTCAAGTTGGGAAACTAGAGAAAACTCAAATAATGTAGTTTGGAAGTTTCACCATATATACCAGTTAGACCCAGAAATATTTCACTTAGGCCATTAAAAATATGTTAAACGAACTCAGAGCGTTTTGGCCCTAAATAGTATAGTATGAACCACTTTGGGTAACGTGGCAGAATGCCTAGAACATCTCGTTACACGCTCCTCATTATCATCCTTGTGGATTCCGTAAATATCATCAATTGCAATTGATAGTTACACTGCACTTTTAAACTGCTAAGCTGTGTATTTTTATAGCGTGTGTGTAATATATATAGTGTGTGTTTTTATAGCACTAAGATAGAGACCAAACATACGGCCTGTCTGTTGGTGAGCGCCATCTTGGATCACCATTCTATTTCTACCGCTAAAAGGCTGGCTCATATCTAACTATGAAACATCTCACGCGCTATTTTAAATCAACATAAATTACTTAACCATCATGTATAGAAATGAACGTACATTAAATATTTACATTTATTCTTATAATAATAGGGCTGCAATTACACTATCAATGTTTGTTTTATTACTTCTAGCCCATTGTAGACCGAATTGTGTGTACCAAGAAGGTGGTCTTACTGTTTGATAGTATAATTTACTAAATAAAAAGCACAGGTGGATTTATTAAAACGGTTGTCTTTCGACGCAATTTCTTTTCCTGCTCTGTTTGGTGTTAGTGGAGTTAATAGTGCTCCTGTAACATAATTTAGGAAAGCGTCTAAAGCCAACCATTATAAGCATGTGCAATAAAAAAAAATATAATCTAGACAAGTTTCAAACGAAACTTCTATTAAATAATTCAGTTCATTCATAATTACAGCAATTGTGTAAATCTATCAATAAAATCAGCCCAGCAATGTACAAAGCTTTACATATTTTTTTGTAATTTCTTGAATTTTCTCCATATCTTACATGTTGTTTTCAAAATAATATTAATATTTGTCGCAATTTCGTATTCCCTACGTTAAACATATAGACACCGTAAACACATATATTAATGAACATAAAGCCAAATCGGCGCCAATACAAGTTGCATACACACATACATATATTATTCGATTCATTAATCTATCATTAAAATATATATCATATTTTGTTTTGTGAATCGATTATAATAAACAAAGAATAATTGTATATCATTATATTAACTATTGTTTAATGGATCGTTGATATTTACAAGGAAAAACATGATATCTCAGTTATCGTGTTTTGAGTGTCAATCAATTTATGATTACTAATACAATAGTTTGTGTATCTAACGACATTTAGTTATGATTAGATACCTACTCTTTTACTCTCAGCCTACGAAGGACAAAGATAGCATAAGTCTTTCCAAGAAATTATTCCCGTATAATTGCGACATAATTGTAATCAATGAAATCATGCATAATAAAGGAAGTTGAAGTGTGAAGCCACAGTGGAGTGAGATTCGTCCATACTGGGTGGAGTATAGCCGGTGTTAGTAAGTTCACTAACGTAGTCATGTGAGGACCCTCAACGATTTGAGGATCGCCATAACTAGGGAAAGGGCGCGAGCACGTGTAGTTGGCGGTGTTCTGTGGCAGCTCGGAGCGGTGTCGTCTGCCTCGTCATTATTTTTTAATGCACTTTGAACGCACACGTCATGTAATTTCGCCTACGACCTGTAAGGAATAATTTTTTTATTACAGTACTAGCAACCCGCCTCGACTTCGCATGGCTAGCAGAGACATCTTCAATAATCATCGTCATATTTCAACCAATTTACACAAAACCTTAACAAATTATATACCTAAACCTTCCTCACGAATCGCTCTATCTATTGGTGAAAACCACAAGAAAATCCTTTCAGTGGTTTTTTAGTTTATCGCGAACAGACAGACGCGGCGGGGGACTTTGTTTTATAATATGTGGTGATAACACTAGAAACACAATATAGAGTTTTTTATTCAAAGAAATTTCACAAATTTCAAGATGTATTTCTTTACTTAGCGAAAGAAATTGTTTTTAATCTTTTGACACTTGTATGCATATAAGATATAACTGGGGACTTAATCACAGTAAAATTAATTATCAATATTATTTTGATTAAGTCCCCAGTTATGTCTTATAAAGTCGTGTCAGTATTACCACTGCAACGTCACGTTCCGGCTGATTTGATAGATTGACCGATCGTGTCTGTGCAATTCAGTCGGGGCGTCAGGTTAATAAGAAAGTAGAGAGAGAATAGTTTCTAAATTTAAAAGGGTGAAAGTTCGATCTATGCATATTTTGTTAAAATAACCTAAATGCGAGGGATAACTTTTGAAGGATCAACGTCACTGCAAGGACCAACTTTAGAATATTAGAGGAGACTTACGAAAAAGAATGCAAAAAAATCTGCTTTCAAGATTACGATCACACATTCTTAGTTCTACACATTAACAATATTGAAATAAAATAAATTCTAAATTACTGAATGTCAAATAAAATAATCTAGGCATAGCCGTTCATCCTAAAGGAGAACATGTCGTTTATCAAATAATCACGATTCGTATACGTCCCCACAAACAAAATAATATGTACTATAGATGCCTAGTGGTCTACCTTGTATAACTTGATACCACGACAGCTCAACATGTATTCTGGACCCCTGTAGCTTTTTGTAACCGTTTTAACAAAAAAAAATTATAGAAAATATTTTTTTTAAAACATTTTACTTATTTTATTCTTCTACATATAAATTAAGTATACCACATTCCATCATGCGCGAGATTTTCTTAAAAAGGGGTACAAAGAAATGTTAATATAACATCTCACACACCGCCGTCTGATCCCAAACTAGGTAAAGCTACGGTAACCAGACTGCTAATAAACATACTTATATATTTCTAAATACATACATATTATAGATAAATTACACCTAGACACAGAACAAACGATCATGCTCATTACACAATTATTGGTCCTGGGTGGGAATCTAACCCACGATCTCTGGTTCAGTAGTCAGGATCACTAACCACTAGACCAACAGGCCAGTCAATATAGAGATAAAAATATTACGGTAAACACTTTTGTGATTGGAAAAATGATAATTGCAAGTTTACTGATATAGATAAGTTACCTGTGCGCGTATAGTCGAGATTCAGTCAAGGTTGTCCTGGAAG
Source organism: Euplagia quadripunctaria (assembly GCA_963859945.1). NCBI lineage: Eukaryota > Metazoa > Arthropoda > Insecta > Lepidoptera > Erebidae > Euplagia > Euplagia quadripunctaria. Next base: position 8,522,209 of record OY982577.1, read on the forward strand.
ATGAGCCGCACGTAGCCGGGCGAGCCCTGCAGCGGCGCGGCACAGAACGGACAGATCGCGTGGAAACCGTTAGTGCCGTGCGGGATGTCCACTGTCGCCCAGTATCTAACCAACAAATAAACACTCGTTTGAGAGAAAATATATATATTAGCTTAGAACAGAATAAATAGTTTTTAGTATTTCGGTAACGAATGAGCCCACTCAAAGACGCACAAATAAACACAAACTGAATGGAGGCTAGATCTGAAGTACACGTTGGTTGTTGTATTAGTTTGAAACATATTTCTCGAATGCTATTGCAATTTTGGCTTTGTGTGCGGTATACGTTGTCTTAATGAAAAAGGACTTTTGCTCTCAAGTTACCTGGACTTTTTTTTGTCTTTATAGCTTTTCGCAATCTTATTTGGTCTCTATTCTGGTTCATAAATCAATGTTTTAATAAGTAAAACTGTTTGAGCGTTTGACAACGTTGTAAACCCGACTAAAAGAACGAGCATGTATATTTTTATCTTTATTAAAAAAATGTACCAGAAATATTTTTTTTTAAAATTCAACTCCAACACGATGTATTATAGTTCAGCTAGGTTTTCGGCGTTGTATGGAGACGTACAGGAGAAATGTTTATAGGTAATGATGTACGTAGTTTTTAAGCTTGACATTTTGATTCCTCTCAACTAAAATGCGTGTTCTCTCTATTTCTTTCCCACACCAAAACTACCCATTAGTTTCTTTTGTATCATATTTGTTGTTTTTTTTTCATTTATAACAACAATTATTATTGTTTTCACTTAATTTAATTTTATTTAAATTTTATGTTAGGCTTTGATTAAGATTGTGTTGATTATTAGATTTTAATTATTATTAATATTTAAAAATGTTTTTATTGTGTAATGTTCCATATTTCTTTTGCATGATGTGGTTTTCAGTAATTGAGAAAACACATGAAAAACCATGTTATGTTTATTTTCTAAGAAAGATATGTGTATTTCTTGGTGAAGGCCCTGAAATAAATAAATAAATATTATTTTTGTCCATCCTAAGGTTGCTTGGAAGAAATTGTATTCAGCTATAAGGCCGCCCTTTGTACATATCAATCAATCTGTATACTCACTGTAACCTATCTTGTAATGGTGTACAACAAAGTTTATTCTATTCTAAATGTGATCAAATTTTCAGTCTCCTTTCTAAAGTTGTTTACCAGCACTGGAATTAAACCAAGCCTGTCAATACTTGAAAGTAGGACGTATGATACTTACTTGACAGTCCTCTCCGAAGCCATATGGCCGCAAGGGTTGAAGGCGTACGTGGGCGGGCCGGAGTCGACGTAGAAGGCCGGCTCGATGCCCATGCACACGCGCACCACGACGCCGGCCGTCATGCACATGGGGCAGCGGCGCACGCCCGTCTCGCTACCGTCCGCACCCCACGAATGTTCACCTGGGTTCACCAAAATATACTTGTAAAGGATTTAATACTTTGACAAGGCAAACAATCAATGTTAAGATACACATTTTGAACTCTCATTGTGAAATCATTTGACGCTAATAGGTAGCCTGGCCAGTGGCGTAACTATACCATCTAAGGCCCGTGGCTAATTAATCGGATGGGATCGGATGGTTCACTCTTTGTGCCTCGTGTGCTTACGGCCTTTAGGTCGGGCTGGGGCCCCCTAGGGCCACGGGCCCGTGGCATTTTGCCCGCTCTGCCAACCTATTGTTACGCCACTGAGCCCGGCTAATATTATATTATTAATGAAATACTCCTGCCACCCAGTAAAAAATATAATCAATAATAAATTACCATAAAGTATCCCATGACATATTCTTTTTCTTTTTTTCAATTTCATTTATATTTTACAATACATGTAAGTGCAAAGTAAAATAAAAACAATAATTATCTGAGAGTTTTTATATTGTTGATATTCATGCCTGTATCGTGTCGACCAGCAAAACTTTACAAACTTAAATTTACGAGCGTTACAGTAATGATAACTATTTTACACTTATCAGTTAATAAAACTTTAACAATGCCTGGGTTTGTAGATGGATGTGCGTATGTTATGTGTATGGGTTTGTATGATTATGTGTCACCTTGTTTTGGTTTTTACTTCCAATTATGTTTTTTGTTTCTTCATATGACAGACTTCGAAGGAATTTTGAGGTGATTCTTTTGATTTGTCTAAGTTTGCAATTTTATTATAAATGCGTTGCTCAAAAGTGGTCTCCACAAAACATTGCTTAATTTGATAAAACCTTTTTTGCGGTATTGATGTATAGTTTAGTGTGTTTATAGTGTCTCGGTGTACATTATCTGCCACTCGTAGGATATATAACTATAGAGGGATTGTATTGCAAGGATCTAGAAAGGATTTTATGGCTCTTCCCAGTCCCAGGTATCGCTACTTTGCCAACTCCTCCCTAAATCGTGATTAACGACTGAAACGATTGACTCACACAGAGCAATACAGACCGTCAATAAGGTGAAGCCATATTGTCAGCAGAATATCTTAAGGTTTACGTAAATAAGTTTTGGGATGCGTTTGTTTTATGGTCAAAGAAAGGTAAAGAAAAAGAAGGAAAGAGAAAAATCATTACAATTTAAATATACCTTAAGAAACTGCATTTCTTTAAGTGCCGATACCTTAGTAGACAACAGTATTAATTGCTATAAGTATCTAGATAGTTAAATAAATTCATATTTATGTCTCTCGTCAACGTCAACGAGTACTGCGTGTTTTTGTTACTGTTGCGAGGATTTTGCTCAAGCTGACGGTAAAATTGTTGATATGTCAAAAGGAAGGGGATCTATACATTCCAAGGACAGTTATAATACTTGTTAATATGTGCAAAAAAGTTAATAAATAAATAAGCACTCGCTAATTATGTACTGTGTCAGTCGTCCTTAGGAGCCCCTCTTTATATTAGGAACATGAGAGTCTGACCTCGAAACCACTTTCTCACTTTACTAGCAAAAAAAAAAAAGGGAGCCGTATGGCGCTATGTATCACGCTACTGGAACATGATTAAATAATAATAAGGTGTGTTTTTGTATATCGATCACATCAAATTTAGATTGAAATATTGGGTATTTCAATGTAAATTTGATGTGATCGATATTTGACAACCAGATTCAAAATAATTAATCATTATCATGCAAAAGACTTATCCCATGTAGTAAATAAAATAGTAATATAATCACAACTTATATTAAATTGCACAAACATTTTTCTTGAATATGCAATCTGCAAGACCGAAACTGCGAGTGTCTACATGCATATAGGTACTAATAACCACTTACAATCGCAGGTTGTGTGCAAATTCACCAACTTAGTGAGTTGAGGCGTAGCAAATATGTTATCCAATAGGCAATTACCTTGTACATGTCCACAGTTAAGGTACACGTAGGGCTGATTGAGGTCCTGATGTGCGGTGGACAGCTTGCGCGGTATCACGAGTGTGTTCAGTCCTACGGGACACTGTGGTCTGCCAGCATTTAGCTCGTCAACTAACGCTTCTAGATCACGCTTTGTCTGTAAAAAATAATATCATTTGTAACAGTCATAAATTTTTTACGATATAGTGATTCAACGATTCTATTATTTACGGGGAGTCACTACATATATTTACCAATTTTACATATTTCACGTAGGTATACTTTGGCCATTATAATAATCGATATAAGAAAAGTAAAAAAATTAAATAGCTAAAAATACTGAACTCATTTAATACATTATATTTCCCACGTTTCAAATATTATACATAATTACATAATAATTGATTTTTAATGTTACTAAGAACTCTAGTGACGCATCTACTGTATTCTTTAATTTGTACATTACTCTGAGTTGCAACATTTTCATGTTATTTATTGCATATACAATTGTTCACAAAACTATAGATGAAAGGCTGATTTAGAAATAGTTTTCATCGACTCATAAATAGGCAGTAGAAAAATTTGTTCTCGTCATTATATAGCATAGAACGAAGTAACTCCTTTTTTTCCGTAAAACAATAAAAATATACACTTTTTTCAATATTTTAGGGGGCAAACGAGCAAACGGGTCACCTGATGGTAAGTGACTACCGTCGCCAATGGACACCTGCAACTCAAGAGTCACAAGTGCGTTGCCGGTCTTTGAGATGGGAGGTTTGAAGGTCGTATCGGTCCGGAAATTCCGCAAGCGACACATTTACAGTATCATAATGTCCACCGAGAGTAATAAACAGTATAATTGAATGAAAATAGGTAATCTGTGTACTTTATAGAGTTACCTTCTCAAGCAACTGTCAAAAGAAAATAAATGAATGGGCAGAGAATTGTACAGTAGATCGCATTTATCCAGAACTATTAGTAACGTTGTGTTAATGCTATAGTGAGTATGGTGGACCAGGGTCTCTTTGCTATTAGTCTCCGAAAGGTTATAAAAATTGGGGCAATATTCATTACATTGTAATACACAGTAACACTGGCAAACGAATATCATCGGATACCCTAATCATATCGCTTTTGACGCTTTAAGGTATTGTAGACAGCGGGCGGTGTGGGGCGGCGACATGGCGTGAGCAGGTGTAATGTACTAGTAAATATAGAAGATGTCACACAGTCGTCTTCACTACATATTTTAAAATATAGTCCCCCGCCGCGTCTGTCTGTCTGTTCGCAATAAACTCAAAAACTACTGAACGCATTTTCATATATAGAACGATTCATGAGGAAGGTTTAGGTAAATAATTTGTTAAGGTTTTGTGTAAATGTGTTGAAATATGAGGATGATTGTTGAAGATGTCTCTGCTACCCGTACGAAGCCGGGGCGGGTTGCTAGTCTTAGATAAATTAGTGCCGTATATCGAAAGCTTTAGATGGTTACAGGATAAAAAACGTAAACTCTAAATCTCTAATAAAGTTATATCCTCGGAAACGGATTATCTTGCGGACAGTTTTAAAAATATAAGTATATTACATAAGCATAGTGTAGTCTTACCGGTGAATTTTTTAGTCCTTCAGCGCTCCTCCATAGCAAAGTAGCTCCACATAAGTCTATCATTGTCCCATCTCTCAAAATATTTGTCTCTGCTTGGCAAGGTAAGCCCTAGAAATTGATCAATAAACCTTTAATTTCTAAGAATCCTATAAAATTGCACATGAGGTAAAACATTGCAAGAATAAGTAACATTTCCCACGGCTTATATATTTGAAATTCTGAACATATCCGACGTCTAGAGAATGTTGGTATTACAGACATCCGACATGCTATATAAGTGACAAGTTTTTTTATAAGTTCTGTTGTTCAATAACAGTTTTAATGCGACTCATAATGGTGAGTATTTTTAGTTAAAGTCTTGTAAGGGTCTGGGTATACCCAGTGACCGCAATTTATTATTCAGAGCTCTTTAAAATTGCCAACTTTTTTGGCAAAGTATCCAATTATTAGCAGAATTATGTATTCAAAAAAAATACTAAGAAAAACATATTCATCACTTTTTTTTCTGATAAAATTTGACTAAATTACTGTACGTATACAAAGTATGTATTATGCCAACACAGGCTAACACTATCGTTCGGTAAGTAAAAGATTAGTTTACAGAACATATCGGTGACTGTATTGACACCCCAAAGTATAGAAATAATTTTCGATTTACAACCTCTCTGATAGTCATCAACACGGATCGCAAAAAAAGCCAACCACTCAACTCAACCCGTACTATATATAGTATAGTATTGCACTATACTTTAATCAAATTCTAATTAAAATTGTATCAATTGTATCAGTTTAGAACAATACTATAATAATATTTTCATCGCTAATTCAACAACAACAAGTTTGTCTTTTTGTTTATTACGCTTACGCGCCTTAACTACTCAACCGGAATCACAATTAACCGGTTTATCAGGAAATTTTGCATACCTACACATCGTCTCATGGGTACAAAAAAGGACATAGGGCAACTATCCAGAAAAAAGTACTGTTCCTGGGAAAAATATACCTACATCAAAAAATAACTTTTAAACAGTCGTATAGCTTGTCAAAATCTACATTAACGCGAGGTCGCAGGCAAAAGCTATAATTAAAAGTATACTATTTTTTTTCTTTTTTTCAGAATTTTCTAAAAGTACTATATTTTTGAAAGGTTTTTTAAGAAAATTCTATATTTCTTTCTAACATAAGGTGGCAACCCTATTCTCATAAATGGATTTTCTATTTTTACATATAATTGGTTTTTAATTCTCTAAGCTTCAATGGGTCAAAGCAAAAGGCTCTTAGTCCCTTAAAAGCTCTTTGAGGCAATTATCGACCCCTGGACGTTAATTAAAGAGGTCTTGGTGCTAAAGCTCACGATGTTCAATATTGGAAATAAGATATATGTATTCATTTAATTAGACAATAAAGTATCATTTTAAGCTCGTTAGTGGGTGTATTGGCTAATGTTCCGTATGGATAACCATCTCAGCTATGAAAAGTGTGTTATGGTCACGCTTGATATCTGCATGGGGGTCGCAGGAACGAGTTACGACATGTCGTGAGTCCAGTCGACATGCGGGCAGATAAAGACACAGAGACTAAATGGTAAGCTAGAAGCCGAACGTTCACCTTCTGAACTGCAGGCTTTTCCTTTTTTCTTCCTATTTAAACTGTTCAATTGCTTTACACACCTTTTGTTGTGCAGAGCGGCTCTCTCTAAGTGAGAACACGGCGCCGCCTACAGATGTCTCGCGCCAAGGGCCGCATGTGGCGCTGCCGCCGCAAAAATCACCACGTGGATGCATGATCAGTACTCCATTTGTTGTGAGACCATCGATTTCGTGATTCTCTGTCCATTTTGTTGCTTTTTCCTGAAATATTAAGATATATATTTATTAGTTACCAGCAAACACATTGTCAGGTACAAGACAATTAATGGGTTCTACTATTATGTTCATATATTATGTTCTATTTTTTTAGTAAACGTTAAAACGAAAGGTTCGGTACATTTTTGTATGAAATACCTAGTTACTGTTGTCAAATCATTCACTTTTAATGTTAATTTGTCAATCATAAAATAAATCAGAAACTAAGTAAGTAAAACTGGACGACAATTTTCACATTATTTTAAGTCATTTTATTGGCCGATTGTGCGAAATAATTTATTTTGAGCATGGGCATCTACCCAATTCTTATAAACAAACAGGCCTGAAATGCAGGATTACGTTACCGTAAAATCGGGATAACCTTACCTAAATCATTAAGAGCCGAATTACATTATCAGGAAAAACTACTACTCTGCATTAGGTTCATCCTGCCTGTTAATTATTTAAGGAACTGTGTTATATCATTGCCGATAATTATCCCATTAAAAACCTGAAGGTTGAGAGTATTAATAAATGCTCCAACTTTGTCAGTTTCAAAAGAAGGCTATATCTAAGTGGAAACTCATTGTGAACCAATTGCGAGTTAATCTTCCGCATTAGAAGTACATTAACGTAGGAGGCTCACGATCTGAGCGTCAGAAATGCCTACTGATTACGTCAGGAACATCCAATTTGAACAAGATTGTTTTAATTAAAGCACCTACAAATCAGAGTAATAATCTAGTTTAAATCTTCCAAATGTCACTGCTAAATCGAGTCACCGTATTTAGATACTCAAACAGGCCTCCTCACGTTGGGCATGCTTCGTCAACCAACCGTGTTTTCCTACCATTAAAATAAACTGCATTACAGGACATCCGATTCTTAGATTTTAATCAAACTTTATGCTAGTGCATCTCTCTTACTTACCCCTAAAAATATATTTCTGGAAGAGTCAAATCCAGCAGCGAATATACGACAGTTGTTGACATCGTTGCGATCTGCTATAATGCGGCATGCGAACCGCGATATTGTGCTTTGCAGCACCTTTGTATCGCCGCTCTTGTCGCCTGCTACTGTGTCCATTACTACGAAGTCAATTGGTGATTCTGATGATCTACCGATCTGTAGACAAAAGGAGAATTGTGTTAAAACTTGTTCTTGTACGGATAGCTTTCGGCTCTTAGGTAACGGTTAATGTCGAATAACAAGTTTCAATGCGTGCAGTTTTTTTCAATTTTATAAGTAACTAGCTGCGCCCCGTGATTTCACCCGTGTAAGTCCCGATGAAGTGGGAATATCGGGATAAAAAGTAGCCGATATGTTAATCCAGGTGTCCTGGTATCTATCTACATACCAACCTTCATCGCAATCGGTTCAGTAGTTTTTGCGTGAAAGAGCAACAAATCCATACATCCTCACAAACTTTCACGTTTATAATATTAGTGGGATTAGTAAAAAGTGATTTATTAATACACTGTAATTTAGGTCTGTTAGGCATCTAAGGCTGGAGGGTGTAATAGTTATTTGTAAGATTGTTGTAGGATTTAATAGTCTTTTGATGAAAAATTATTGTTTATAGTCGACAAGCTGCTGCTCGCGACTTCGGGTATAAATTTTGGCAAAATCTATCCCACGGAAACCGATTCCAGACTATAATCTATCTCTGTGCCAAATTACATGCAGATCCGTTCAGCCGTTTTTGTGTGAAAGAGTAACAATCATCCATCCATCCATCCATCCATCCATGCTCATAAACTCACCTTTACAATATTAGTAAGATGATTATAGATGATTATGCCATTTGTTATAGTACAACATTAAATTTTATTGTCGCAATACTTCAGACCAGTCACGAGGTGGACCCTCTAATTCTGCTAAGGCCTTAATTCACTTAAAAAAAGGCAACAAGTAGTTCCATGTAGCTAAAAATTCACAATATCTAAATAGATAATGTCTTTTGATGAAGGCCTTTACAAATTCATGAGACATTTCTCAACGTTTTGAATTAGGTAGGCAAGCCATTGACCACTTAATTGTGTGTTGAAAAACCTAAACGAAATTTAGTCGACTCCACGAATGGTGTATAATAGTTAGTGTGGTTGTGGGTTCGTTCGACTACCAGATTAGTGCGATGTAATTCTTCCGGGTGCACTGGTGCACTTCGTGTTCATTGCAATTGTATTTTAGTGCGGGAGTTGAATTCAAAATGTTTAAAAAAACTTTTTAACAAAAAATTTAACCGACGAAAGAAGAAAGGAACTGAAAAGTGATAAATAAACTTGTTAGTCAACTAAACTCCTACACTAATGTATAAATAATTTTGGGTCAGTGCCAAACATACAAACAAAAAATTTAATTCGAAAGTACTTCGGTAAATAATTTTTTGTAGCTTAAATAATCAACTACATGTACTAACAACTAACTACATGTGTTGTAGTGTCATTAGAAATACATATGTGTGCTAAGTTTCAACAAAATCGGTTCATAGGTGAAAAGTCATTGGGTAAACAATCATTTGTCTCCTATTTTTCTACCCTGACGGTTGAAATTTTTATTTGATTTAAATGGGACCCAATTCGAACCATACCCTATCCAATAAAAAAAATATTATGGAAATGGGACAACCCTTTAAAAGGTTATGCGTGGTCATACATAAAAAAATATATACGGGTTGACTTGCAGACCTCCTCCGTTTTTTCGTCGGTTAAAAAAAATGGTGTTTCTGGATATATTCAAACAATGGCAATACCTGAATACTAAAATACAAATATTTAGGTGAAAATATGATAAAAACAAACTGAATAGTTATTATTGCTTTAACGTATTCTAACTAGTCAAATGATTAATTTATACTTGTTTTTTGGTTTTTTTTATTTGGGGATTTTTTAAGGAATAAGTAAATAAAATACAACCGATAGGCGTTAATCATAATCTTGAAAATAGACAGCGTCTTGTCTTGACTGTTATCAATAAATTTTAACACACAAAATGACGCGATGACGCTTTGAAACGATATGATTTTACTTTCAATGTATAGATGGATATTTCGTCAACTTTTCTTAGAAACCACCAATACTATGACCGATAGTATAGCTAGATAATAATTGGGTAGTTCTCTGTTCCTAGCACACATACACATTCACACATACACACCTTTTAGTAAATTGTCATAAACCACTACGTTTCATTGTGTTTCAATCTTGAAAGAATACGATATAAATCTAACTCTATTAACGGAAGAAATGAATATTATTTTAAATCCAAAATCTACTCTGTCGTTAAGAGATTTTTAAAATTTTCATCATTATAGCGAAATTACTATCTTTTTATCAGATAAAAAATATGGTGGATAGATGGAGGGATGGTTCGATCATGATTTGCTTTAGATTAGTTTCAATTGGTTTCTACAGTAACAGTCTGGGCGTATGAAGGCTGGCTTACGTCAGCCGTTCCGAAGAGTGAATGCAGCGCTCTGATTGCCAGTGACGAGAAGCATTCGAACCTCCTATCTTCCTATCAAGCGCTCTGTGATGCACCGAGGCTATAGGAAGTGGCGATATTAAAAAAAAATCCGGTAATATTAATTACACTAAATCATTTTTAGTATTAACGGCTACTTACGAGATAAATATTTTAGATTTCGACTACCGCATAGATTAGGTACAAGTTTCTAACTTTATTGTAAACTAGCAACCTGCCCCGGCTTCGCACGGGTACAAATTATGTACCAAAACCTTCCTCATGAATCACTCTGTCAGTGATCTATTAGTGAAAACCGCATGAAAATCCGTTCAGTAGTTTTTCAGTTTATCGCGAACAGACAGACAGACAGACGCGGCGGGGGACTTAGTTTTATAATATGTAGTGATTAAATGTAAGTGCATCTAGGACTAATGAGAATCTATGATTTCATTTCTAAAAAACCCGTGTTTATGCTTTAAATTATCTCCAGTCAAGGTACCTAGTTACTAACTGTTTTGTACTAATAAGATAAATAGGGCTTTGTATTTCTGAGTGGGTAGTGCCTCTCACAGTTGAAAATTCTGTATCTTTTCTTGTTTTTTCCGCAAGATCACAAAGCTGTTTGAGGTGTCAAGCACCTACAAGTTATAATGTTTAATGTTATAAAAAATACAGACTAACATTCTGTCAAAAATTGCGACTGTTTTTAATTATTCTTCAATTAATGATAAATAATTTATATCTGTGATTTCGGGATTTTCCCTCAGAAATTTACTGTTTCTCGAACGAAAAATCTCTGGCCAAATAATCAATTCACAAGTAAGTTATATTAAAACAACACATTTTCGTTGATTAGTTGTCCCATTTGTTGTTGGCAAACTCGTGATATGTGCAAGCGCCAAATGGGACATGCGTATTATTTTATTTTTATAACTGCCTATAGTACAAAATATATAAATAATAAATATATATTTGTCTTTTGTAGCAGATACAACCACGGACTTGCGAACTCTATCAGAAATTGTATTATGACCTTCAGCTCTTAGCTACTGTTGGTGCAGTTTAGATGTGTATGTACCTGGCAGTGACTAAAATCATAGTTAAATTCGGTCGGAAATTTTGGATGACCTGGCATTAAATTTCGTAATAAAAAAAAAAAAAAATTCCAGGATCCCATCATCATATTTATGTGGGAGAGCCATGCTTCGGCACGTATGGGCCGGCTCGACTACGCTCGTTACCACGGCCTCACAGAAAACCGGCCGTGAAGCAATGCTTGCATTGCATTTCGCCGCGTGAGTGAAGTTACCGGAGGCCCTAACCCTTCCCTCTCCCTTATTCACGTCCTTCCCCTCTCCCCACTCTTCCCCCTCCCCCTCTTCTCCTACTCCCACCTTAAAGGGCGGAAACGCACTTGTGATTCTCGAGTTGCAGGTGCCCATGGGCGGCGGTAGTCATTTACCATCAGGTGACCCGTCTGCTCGTTTGCCCCTATAGCATAAAAAAAAAAAAAAACAGATCCTGGCTTGATGACCATAGGACCACCTGGGACCCTTACAAGCAAAAGAGGAATTTTCCAAATCAGTCCAGGCCTTTTTGAGTAGGTAATCAGGGAACATACATAATGATGCCGACGAATTGAGAACCTCCTTCTTTTTTTTAGTCGGTTAAAAAGTAGTTCAATGGGGTATATATAAGAATGCAGATTAGCGTGATGGACGCCGCATTGCCGATGTTGGGTAACTGAGGGCGACTCGGCGCGAGGCATTTGCGTCACGAACCCGACACAACCGTGCGTCGCCACATACATTACAGCACTGAATTATGCAGTTGAGAAATAAATTTTATAACAATCGGTCGGATTACCTTTCTTCAAGGCAAGGGAACACCTTTTGAAGGTTTGATGTTTTAACTTTAAGAAAAATGCAAAATTTCATTAAAATCGATTCATTGGTCTAGTGGTTAGGGATCCTGACTGCTAAGCCGAAGGTCGTGGGATTGTGTGATGAGTATAATCATTTCTTGTGTCTGGGTGTAATTTATTTATCTATAATATGTATGTATTTAGAAATATTTAAGTATGTTTATCAGTAATCTAGTTACCATAGCAGGCTCTGCCTAATTTGGGATCAGACGGCCGCTATGAGATTTGTCAAATTATTATTAATCATCGCGGAAAACAACGTGATACGAAATTTTATATATATACAGATTATATCATAAAATGAATAAACCTTTGTATAATTAAGTTTTAATAGGACGTGTCGTGCTTGATTTGAGAACCTTGGGTAACTGAAGAAGCGACGACTCTTTTCTTTGGGGGAGACGTTTTAATTTCAACTGGCCCACATTTTAAGATCACTCCACTTCTCCGTTTGTCCCTCTATTTAGTATATGGGATAGTGCAGATGTAGGGATGGCACGGACAGGTTTACCGTCGCTGGATTCTTTAGGAATAGTGGAAATGGCAACATAGATCTTTAGATAAGCCCAAAGCGTAACTCTGACTAACACTTTGAGGGCTAAAAGAAAGGAAATTAACTTTTTGTTTTAGCCGTTGATCGCCGAGACATAGAATATAACGTTAGACTGAAAAAAGTAATAAAACTATAGGAAAGATTCGAAGACTCAAAAAAAGTTTATTCTTCACAAGGAATTGAGATGAGATGACCAAAAAATAACTTAAATCTCTATCTACAATAGTAATTCGTTGGGGTAATGTGGTTATTTCATTTTCCGCAGTTACACTGCTTGAACATATACAACATGTATAATTATCTCAATTTTGTCGTCTCTGAATTCAATCACAGTCATATCAAACCTATTTCGTAACGACAACTGCTTCTAGGTTTCAACTCAGCGACTGTGAATTACTTTTTTTTTCTCTTTAGACCACAGCATTGGATCAGCAAGCGTGACGAGAAAATAAAGACGGCTTATATTACACTATCCGGTTGCTGGTTGGTTGTGAACCAACAACTTGCGCGTCATCAGCTGCAAAACGAATCTAATCTGTTCACGGTTAAATATTAACCAAAACAATCGATAATTACATCTTGTGCAAAGAGATAAGAGTTCTGTCACGCACGAGTTTTGGTAGTGTTCCGAATGTATATTGTTCTTAAGAGCCCGTAAGAGCGTAGCCATTTCAAAATAATGTTTCGCTGTTGGTAATGTAATCCATAAATATGCAATAAAGTTGCTATAGATAACATAGCATGTAAAGGTGAAGTATTCAAGTAAAACAGTTATACGTGCTACGTTCCCAGTAAGCGTTTCTAATTTGTAGTGAATATCTTTAATTTTATATACTACAAATTACTAAGTCTTTTTCAGTCCGTTTTTTTTTAAATGAATATCAAAACGTATTTAGTATAAACACCTGATGGTAAGTGACTACCGCCGCCCATGGACACCTGCAACTCGGGAGTCACAAGTGCTTTGCCGGCCTTTAAAGTGGGAGTAGGGGAAGGGGGAAAGGAGTGTGCGGGGAGGGGTAGAAGGAAGAATTAGGGCATCCGGTAACCTCACTCACTCGTCGAAATACAATGCAACATTGCTTAATTGACGGTTTTCGGTGAGGCCGCGGTATCACTCCGGTCGAGCCAGCCCATACGTGCCGAAGCATGTCTGTATATGCATGGAAATAAGGTTTGAAGAATATCGCAGTAACTCAGTGGTAGGCAGACTGTAACTGATATTGTCTGACCGCAGATAGACAAGTAACCAAAGCTGTAACCGCGTTCTTTAAAGACCTACACACTGGGCGTTGCGGTACGACGATCACTCAAACATGATAGCCAAAAGGCTTAATATCGAAACTGATTTCAACTTGATTGTATTTCTGTTTTGGGCTTTACATTGATCCACTCTTCTCTACTTCTAAACAAATTCTGAACAAACTTGTAAGCTATCTGCCCTTTAACCGCCGCTAAATTGCGCTTAATTGCAAGCCCTAATTGGCTTTGTACAACTCGAATAGTGTTATTCTGAACTGAAAGATGTATAACACGAAAATGCTAGAGCTCTATTGTTCACCCTTTATTGCCGTATACCTAAATGTAGATGCTAATTGAACCTTGTCCAAGTAGACTACTATTTACTAGAGAATAGAATAGAATAGAATTGAAATAAACTTTATTGTACACTAACAACAATGTTTTTAAAAGAAATACATTAGGTGAATATGTTCAAAGGGCGGTCTTATCACTGAAAGCAATTTCTTAAAGGCAACCACGCACGCACGCACGCACGCACGCACGCACGCACGCACGCACGCACGCACGCACGCACACACACACGTACGCGCACACGTACATACACGTCTTATCATAACTAGTCATCACTAAGAGAGGTACTGGTACCCGTGATACAAGTTAAATCTTACTACGGGTACCAGAGCCTGACTGCATAAGCCTCTAGGTAATATTGTTGTGATAATATGTATGTGTGCACTGAATCACTGTTGTGTAATAATAAATTATTATTATTTAACAGGAAATTACACCTTGAATTTTCAATCCATCCATGTATTTTATTATTTATATAAATATCCCCATATGTAGATATAATAATAATAATAACTTCACACATTTCACTCAACAATAAAGTGTGATATGTGTGTAAAGTTGCAGCCAACTGCACTTAAGCACAAAAACCAGTAATCATCAATTGATGTAAATGTATAGTCGGCATGTCTGCGTAACCCCGGTGTGATAAAATCAAATTAAACTCTATATGATTCTATTCAAGCAAGGAATGGTCCTTTACAGGCGTTTATTCTTAAGGTGCATTGTGTCTCAATGTGCATCTCGAAGATTGCCATTTGAAAGAGGAATCCAATTTCCTTCTGGATTGTGCTCTATTTTAGCTTTTATTATTTTGTAGTGGCAGCTTATGAATAGTGATGCGGAATTTAATATTCATTTTCTGTTTTAATCGGAAATTAATTTAAAATTGCATATTTAGACATATTTTCACTTAAGAGGGACGAGATCTCATAGGAAGATTTTCTATTTCCTGTTATCTACAAGCGGTTAATACCATCAGTTTTGCATTTCTTAATATTCTGGAGAACATTTCTTTTTAAACATAGGGCATCATATTTTGTTCAGTTTAGTGATTTCATTGTTATACATATAGTTATCACAAGCATAAGATATCAAATCTGTAATGCGGGTGCCATGTGTATTTTTTATATCGTTTAAGCAGTTTTTCTCTCCATTATTCTACCGAATTAAAATATTATGACTGATAATGTGAAAAATTATCCGGGTCATTCTTCAATAGACCGTAAAGAACCTGTTTAAATTGGTCTGGAAGCAATTACTTACCCACGAACTTTTAGCTAAGTATTATTTCGTATTTAAATAAGACAACTCCCACATGAATGATTTCATATAACTTTTTTCAATCATATATGTATGACTATCATTTTTCAACATTTTAGGCATCCATTAGACGCTCATGCAAACGTCAATCATTACCAAAAGTCATGATTGACGGATGTTCGTTGGTGATTGATGAAATAATATTGACATTAAAATCTTATCATGCAACCGTCAATCACTGCATTAGATGATAGGTTATTCGTCAATCACCGTTTTGATTGTGGCAAAACTAACAGCTTAATCTACCGTGTAGTGGGCGCCTTACATCCGTCAGGAATAATATTGTGAAAGCTTATCCTTAATATTATAAATGCGATAATGAGACTGTTTCTTTATTACGCTTTCGCGTCTTAACTACGTAACCAATTATCATGAAATTTTGCATAGGTACACGCTGTCAAGAAATACAGAAAAAACATAAGGTACCTTTCATCATGAAAAACACTGTTTCCGAGAGATAAAAAAATAACTTTAACAGGAGTGAAGCGGCAGGCAAAGCTAGTATATGATAAATTAATCAATGACTTCAATCAGCCCTTCGAAATTATACACGTGACATTAAGGTTGATTCTACTTCGAAACAATTTAATTAATGAAGACCAATAAAATAAAATTTATTTAGTCTACACCGGTTGTTCCCTTTGCATAAATTCATTGTAACCGCAGGTGTTGCAAAGCTGTGCTATGAACCCGGCTGGCAATTTTCCATTTCAAGGCAATTTCCTTAACATAAACTCGATACTCGACGTTATCATCACGTTCCGCTTGCGTCACAATCTAATTGGGAGTAGGGAAGCGGATATCATGCACGTCATTTGACTGCTTTTGTCGTTAAAACTACTTACTTTAACAACAATAGAACAAATACTTTAAAAGACTGCTTTTTAGAGGGATTCTTAAAAAACCTCCACCTTGTATTGCAGAGAAAATACACATTATTTAAGCAATAATAAATAGCAACCTTTTTATTCACAAATATAACCTGGAAAGAGCAAGAAAGTACTATTCTATCTAAACTCATATCTAACATTTTGGTAACTTTTTTTCCATTACGAAGAAGCTTTTTTTCAGAACAATAGAGTTACCCCGGGTTGACTGGATATCTCTTAAAGTACTCTTTTTTATGAAAATGATAATTGTGCCCAATATTAAAATATATTAAAAACTTAGATTTAAACTTTCTAGAGATTTGGCAGATTGATAGATGATGTTGAGCTTTATATTTTTTGTTGGCAAGTTACCTAATAGACTATTAGCTCTGGGGCTTTTTTGCCCCCTTATTGTCCAAATAGTTGAGGAGAAAAAACGCTCCGAAAGATAATCTTTAAAATATAGTCCAAAAATTTGATACGTAAAGAGAAGAAAAAAAAATTAGTATACACTCTCATAGTCATATTCTACTTCTTAATTATTTTTTGGGGTTTTGATCCAGTAAGGATATTTCAAACCCATCGTACCTTAACCCAAAAAAAACACAACTAACTTTAAATGCCTTTAAATATGTATCATAATTATATCATTGTTGAATTACTGTAATAAGATGACATAATTTCTTGGCTTGGGTAGCTCATCACACTTTGAATTAAACCTATGTCTAAAACATTTAATTTAAGGTCTTCCAGGAAAGCCTTACGTTCAGTTTTTAATCGACGAAAAAAAGGAGGTTCTCAATTCGACCGTATATATATATATTTTTTTTTTTTTGTGTATGTTCAGCCCTGTCTCCGTTATTTATGAACCGATTTTAATTATTCTTTTTTTGTTAGATAGGGTATACCTCAAGGGTGGTCCCATGTTAAGGAAGTCAGGATCTGATGATGGGATCCTAATAAAATTGAGAGAAACCCTCGAAAATTTTAGGAACGAATAGTGTTTCTGTTTACTTTTCATTACTTTATCAGGTATTTACGTTTACAAATCATCACATCATGTGACTGAGGTGATGATGAAAAAAAATCATCAAATAAAAATCTTTTTACAAAAAATTAAACCGATGAAAAGAACTAAAAAGCAAAAATAAATAAACTTTTAAGTCTTAAGTATTGAGCTTATTTACATAAACTATCAAATTTTATATAAACTTATTTTGAGTCGGCGCCAATCAACAAACTGTTTAATTATCTAAATTTTATATGTATCTATGTAGAAATGGACATGGCTCTACGTAGGTAATTAATCATTTTCTTATTTGGCGCAATTTTTTGTTAAAAAGATTTTTATATTCCTGTCATAATCCATCTGCAAATGTTGCACATCATCAATTCTATTACATAGAGGATAGTTGGATGAGTCAGTTCTATTCTACATCTATTAAGACTAATTGACTATTATTAACCAAATCTCGAAATTCACGCCTTTCTGGAATAATTTTCTTACTCTACACGTAAAGTATTTATGTTAAACTAGCCTTAAGTGGAGCCAATGAATAAAACATTGCCTACTTATTGTCAGTTGATATCGACAACACCGTTGCTACTCTATTATTTTGCGTTGTGCTTTCACGGTCTGTTAATTTCGTTGACGCAAATGATTGACCGTGCAGCCCAGTAACGTCTATGAAGCCTATTGAATGAATTTCAAGTTTTTCTCTATTCTCAGATGATTTAAAAACCAGTAAAATCGAGATATTAGGCCGCCACCATTCACAGGAATCGAAACTTTATTACTAATCCTTTAAAGTACGAATCTAACAGCATCACTAGACAGCTCAATAGCTCTGACAGCCCTGATGACAGAACACCGTACACATTTATTTTAACTACAATCTTCTGATTGCGATATCCAATTTGTGTGCCCAACCTCTTGCCTACACGTGTACCACATAACTTCGGTATTGCGCTGCGCTTCCACTTTGTGGATATCAACTTATATTGAATTTACATGTGTTTGCTATCGTAAAATAAAGAAAGGCAAAGGATAAAGTGTACAAAAAATATTACGGAATGGGAAACCCGTTTTAATGTGTCACTTTCCCGTTACACATTTAAATATATAATAAATAACCAACATTGACAATATAGAAACACTGATTTTAAAGACAAAATTGTCTTGTGGATTCGGCCTTAGAATATTTCCCCCGGGTGCACCCTGGGCAATCGAAGTGGTAACATGTCTCTTTTCTCTTTGGGGAGGCGTCGTTGTTGCTTACAAGATGAGGGTAAACCGAGATGGTTTACGCTCATCTTGTAAGCGACAACGACGCCTACTTACAAGATGAGCGTAAACCATCTCTAAAGTATTCTAAAGAAACCGCAAGGGGTCGGGCATGGAAAGGCATGGTCATACATACATTTGGCAAAACCTCAACCATGTCCGACAACTGATAAAAACGGGGCTTCTTCCTCTAAACAATTCGTAAAAACCATTCAGTATTCAGTGTTGATAATTTTCCTCGCTTCGAAATAAAGGTGGCCAAGATCTGCAGGAGGTTAAGTAGTTCCGTGGAATAGGTCTGTTGTCGAAGACACCGTATTGTTTAAGTAGGCTTAACTCCAACATATGCATAATAAGGTTTCTACATAATAACGAAAAGAGAGTTGGAAGTAACAATAACGTGTTCTAAGCAGCATTCGGGTCTTTGGCTCAATAGATTTTTGTCTCTTTTGGTGTGCCTGTCACTATGATCCTGAACATGTATCTTGTTATTTAATTATTGTCAAGTTTTTTGGCAATATTTACAAAGGGGGAAGGATATACTTAGTAGTGTTATATTGCATAGGTAAAAAAAACAAGTGACGTCACACATCATCCGATATCGGGCATAAAATAGCCGAACTGAGGTGCAGCTGGGCTCTCTTTTCCATCGGTCGGAGAGCACGGCGGATTTAACATGAGCAGTATCGTATTCTTAATTTGTTTTACTATGTCTCTATCTGTCTGAAAGTATTGTTCTTATTTTTAAAAGTTATTTTCACGTGTGAGTTACAACAGTATTTAATCAGTATTTCCTGTTTCAAGACCACATTTATACGTACATGTAATTAATAATATTACAAATGCGAAAATTTGTTCGTTTATTACGCTTTTAACTACTCAATCGACCATCATGAAAATGTGAACACATATCAAAAGTACAGAAAAGGACCTAGGACACTTTTCATACAGAAAGAATAAGTGTTTTAAGTTGTGGATAATTCTCCATACGAAGAATTTTACATTCTTCTTCATTCTTTTCAACATTTTCGCTCATAGGATATTCTAGCAATTCCCTATAATTAACACATCAGTTTCAGTTTGTAAACTTTAACTGTACTAAATTTTAACTTAATTAACAAATTAAACAAATAATGCGATGTTTTTGGAGTATTAATTTTTTTTAATGAATACTAATATCGTGGGTCACACGTCAATAGTATTCTTGTTAACCCCTCCAGCTAAGCCAAATGCTTGTGTTAGAAATGGGTTCACGTCGCTAGTGCACTGTTTGGGGTTCGAACCCACAACCAATTGATCGCAATGGCTACCGCCGCTTTAAATAGTACCTATACATCTCTAATCAGTAAAAAATGTGAATTTCTAATTAGATTAATGACCATTGAACGACGAGTATATATTACTAGCAACCCGCCCCGACTTTGCACGGGTAGCAAAGCATAATATAATGATTTCCGAAATCTTCTTCAATCATCGTCATATTTTAGTCATTTTACACAAAAACCGTTTTGTAGTTATTGAGTTTATTGCGAACAGACAGACAGACGCGGCGGGGGACTTTGTTTTATAATATGTAGTGATAATATAGCACAAATTATGACAGGTGCCAGGGAAATGATTTAGACGAACATAATATGTAGTGGTAAAGATATGTCTTGTCAAGCGGTAAAACAGCCTCCAATGCATTTATATCACTTAATTATTTGCTTAGTTTCAAAACAAGCAGTTACTCGAACATGAGATTAGATCTGTACCACGAAAGCGATCGGAAGCAAAGTATAGGTATATAGCATTATCTTATTCCGTAGGAGGCACGTAGGCGAAGTTACGGTGGCCACACTGTTACACATGACAATCTAAAACATCCAGTGTAATATAATAATAACTTCACACACCTTACACACGGCCGTTTGATCCCAAACTAGGCAGAGCCTGTACTATGGTAACCAGAAAGCTGATAAACATACTTATATATTTCTAAATACATACATATTATAGATAAATTACACCCAGACACAGAACAAATGATCAAATCAAATAAACCTTAATCTAATTCGGCATCTACTCAAATTTACATATAAGTGATTGTGAGCGCTAAAAAACAGAAAACCAATCTAATGTGCGCGCCGAATTCAGCTCTTTATTGCTATAATAACTACTCATAACCAAGGGCATTACTATGCTACATTTATACAATGAGACAGGCCGTATGTTCGTTTACCACAATAATAAGATAAAAATATAATAAATAAATTGTGAATGAAACATGGTTCCCAATAGGGAAAGGTAAGTCATTTATAGACGTCATATCCTGACATGTCACAAGTTTCTCAAAACACATGCTTCGCCACATCTGCTTATGTCGGAACTTCAAATATAACATTTGGCTAACTGAAATTTCATAAATATAGCATTCCACAACTTTGAACTTTAAACCCTTTAGACTAGAGTAGTCCTCGTGTAAATGGCACAATATTGGATCACAATGGAAACGTGAATGTAGGGAAATTGTACAGAGGTCTCGCTGTCACCGATGTGCCATTCGCAAGCTGTCAAATGGAGCTTCCTTTCACAGGGTGATGTGTTAACGGAAGTCACAGGTCTCTTCAAAAGGCTGCCTGAACAAATAACAAATCCGCAAAATATCACATAAAATTTGGTCATAGAACAATTTGATTTAATAAATGAATCACCTTAAGGTTATAGAAGTAAAGATTATAATATAAAATATTTCATTGTTTCTATAATAGCTAAGCTTGGAAACTTTTTTTCACGAGTATACTGAATAGAATATGTGCCAAGTGCCCAAGTTCTAAGTGTAATATCATTATTTACCCTCACTATTATTACTATTTTATCTTCATTTACGGGTGGGTATGTCAAACCTATCGGAAAATGTAATAATACCCTATTTTGTATTATGATGGAGAGATTTAAAAAAAAAAATTACATGGAACCCATTCCGTTATTCATCATTCATCCATATCCACTATCTCATTAAAAACGAGTAATCAAAATTAGATCATACTTAAAAACATACTCGTTGAATTGAGAATCTTCACTATTCATGAGCGACTGTACAAATGTTTATGATTCTGGAATAATGTCTACAATACCAAAGCCAGAGAAGTTACAAGAAAACTATCCCCACGCAGTACAAAATGTAAGTCATTCATTAGACGCGTGAGCGTCGCTACACGGCCTCACAGCACAGCGTTGTTACAAGCACGGAATGGCATCAGAGCTGTATCGATAATAATAAATAACGATACATTCGATCATTAGTAACATAATTTTATTGTTTAGATACAGGAATAATGATACCGAGACTAGCGCTACTAATTTCACCTTACACCATTACTTAACTTGTACTTTTAGTAAGAGTTATGTAACTTTTTATGAGAAGCCGTAGCCGACCCTATGTGGCCATTTACCCTAGGCCATTTCTCTAATATTAATAATATGTTTTGTTTTGCAAAAAAGGAACAAAAGCCACCAAAACAAACTAGCTGCGCCCCGCGGTTTCACCCGTGTAAGTCCAGATGCCGTGGCAATATCGGGATAAAAATTAGTCTATGTGTTAATCCAGGTCTCAAGCCATCTACATACCAAGTTTCATCGCAATCAGTTCAGTAGTTTTTGCGCGAAAGAGGAACAAACATCCATACATCCTCAAAAACTTTCACGTTTATAATATTAGTAGGATATAAATCAAAACTGAACAGCACGGGAGAAATGCGAGTGTAAGTATGTTAAATAAACTTATCCATTGTGATAGGACACTTTTGAAAAAATATACGCCCATACGCATTTTTGAAGGATGTTAGAGCTCAATTCCTGTAAAAAAAAATCATTATTGAAGCTAAAAATAGTACTGGCTTTTTACTTTTTTATACACCTGACCTGACCTTTTTTATACATAAATTTCACACGGAGAGATATTGGACGAATTCCGGCTCACAACGAGGCCAACCCACGCAAATACCGCAAAATGGGACATCCTTGGTGCTAGTTGCATGCGTTGCATTGTTCTTTCGCAAGCCAAGCCCAGGACGGCATTAATTTTATAAATGTGTTTAAACAATATTAGCTAATAGGAGCAGAGGCTTGGCTTAATTTACTGTAAAATAACGCGATATTTAAAAGCGAAAAATGTTATTATGAAGAAAGTATCAAAAGAACATATATATGCATATGTAACTTTTGGTCTGCAGTAATCATCATGGAAATGTAGAGACCATTTTGTACTTACGGATTTAAAAAAAATAAGACAAAGAGAATTATTAATTCATCCTTTTAATTCACAAAGGTTATTAACAGCCAACTTCATGTGAAACTACATCACTTTTTACACGCTTTATATTAGCTTCACTTGTATGTTTGTTTGTAACCGGCTCCTTAGGGCGTGATTTTAACCCACTTTAATAGGCCAGATTTCATTTAAATTTTGCACACATGTCAAGACAATACAATAATTCGATAAAAATTTTTAGTTGGATTTTCTATAAAAGCGTGTTTTTTAGTTTTTTTTTTTAACTATTATATTATTAAATGCTCACGTTGTTTTGGTATCTTTGAGATTCATTATTTATTACCCACTCATGGGTTCGCCAGTATCCGCGATCTTCCGATTTGGATATACCTATCATACAAATTGATTTTGTCGCGAACTTGAACAAGTTATATTATTTTCCTCTTTACGCTGGTGCTTTGTGTACTATTATACAACGAAGAAGAATGATATCAATAAGTCCTTTAGAGGCATAAAGAAAGTATTATTAATATAAGTAATTAAAATTTTGAAATCACATAATGGTCGTATATTATAGTATAAGTAATTGTCCTCACCTATTTTTGTATCTTTAATAGAAGTTTCTTATTTTATTTATTGCTTGGTATCATAGTCAGCAATATAAGTCAAAATAACACAAGTAAAGTAATTAGAACTAACGGAAATATGTTGTAAAATAATATATCGTATAGTTGAATCTATTGCGACGAGAGTTTCTCTTAAATCAATTGAATAGGAAATTTAATTCCAATATGTGAATTGCAAACTCTGTAATGAGATAGTGGTCCACCACAGTAAGGGCAGATAAAAAAAAAGATTGTGCATAATAAGTATTTTGATTCGATCAGTGTTTTATTGTTTATTTCAATTCAGAGCTAAAATCTGTTATTCAAATGATTTGTGAATTTCTTATAGTACTTTAATAGTATTTAACACAAGGCGAAGGATAGGAGGAATTCCAACATGACAGCCAAACGACAGCGGCTGATATAATTACCGAAACGCATAACTTTCGTAGAACGGAACAGATAATGTGGAGAATGTGAACAGTTCAACTCTCATCTGTGAATACTTCTGTAAATAGAAATAAAAGTATTTTTAAATTTAAAAATTAGAACCATCTCCAACCATAATAAATAAAGGCTGCATTGTTTAGTGAAGTGACAAATTGACAATCGATCTGAGAGATCAAATTGATTAAATAACTGCAACCTAAATAACCGCACCATTTTTATAACTTATTTTGTAGAAATTTCATGAAATTAAACCGTGACGGTAAAATTTCATCGAGACAAGGACAGTGTATAGCATAGTTTTCTAAAATGACCTACTTTCTTTACGATTATTACCATCGACTGTCGACTCTTACTCCTACTCTCATATTAAAATTTATCATATGAGAGTACGATGAAACTTCTCTTACGTTTTAGTCCATCTTGGGTCAAGAATAAAGCCTAGAAAATGTTGTTCGATTAACTCAAGGTATCTGATACTTAGATACCTTAAGTATGCTTAGATTCTAAGTACATTAGTAGAAGAGGGGAGGTTAAATACTTGGACTAATGCCGCCAATGTAAGTAAACGCTAATACGATACTGTTTTACAGATATTAAGCATTGCTGATCAGATAATTTTAACCTATTCCTTACGATTCCTTCGACGGCGACAGTTCCCCAAAAAGCTAACTATGAAAATTTACGAACAGTGTACGATGTTGAAAAACAAACGAAACCTTACAACAATACAAAGAGTAATTTCTTACACAAACCTAAAATTATCACTAACAATCATTCGTAATGAGTAGCCGATTGTTTACCATTGTCCACATATTCGCACATGTTCTCAACAGACCATCCCAATTCTCTTGCCATTGTCCTACGAACAAAGGCCCTATTACAAGATGGTCGTCGGCAAGCACAATCACGCAAACGTCCTTTTTGTGGTTTTAAAAAATGGTCTATTGGATGTCCGACGGTTCTGCAGATGACCCAATTCGGAAAGGTTCCAAAGGAGCAGATTGTGGTTTTTACTTGTAAATTACTTAGAATTCGACCACATTTATAGATTAACTTTACATGTGGACTTCTATTTTGTAATTTTGTTATTACATATTTATAGAAAATTTTCCTTAAGCATTGATTCAGTTAATACCTGTGCGTTATTTTATTTATTACCTTTGTAACTATCTGTAAAAGTTGCAAAAAAAGATATACGAAGACGTAGGAAAAAAGCAATTAAAGAAACATCACGGTAGCTGTAGTACTTAACATGTCATGTTAACTTTAGCCAAGAAATCAATTTTTAACAACATTAATGGGAACGAAGTTTATTAAAATATTCCATTGATTTTAACACTGTTTTATGTATCAATAAAAGCTCAGAATACCAAAAAATGTGGTCTATGTAAAGTTACGACGCGAACGCAGTATTTGTATTTGAAAAAGTAATTCCGGTATTATTGTATAAGTAATGTTTTCCTTTAATGAAATTAAAATTATTTTCGTTTTGTTAAATTGTTGCCCTTACAACGTTTTGTTACGTTCAGCAGACTGTATTGTGTCTATTGTACTCATTGTTTTAATATTTAGCGCTTTGTTCGTTCACTGATTCATATATTTTATTAACTACCAGCTCCAGATATTCGCTTCCGTAGTTTAACATAATGCTTACATAGTAATTTGAATATTTGAAAGAGAAAGAATATTTGAAAGAGGGCAGTTAGTCAAAAGAATCTTACAGCCATGTTAGGTCAGTACTCTGAATTAATGTATCGAATGCGTAAAAATTACTTATTCACATTTTTAGTTCCACCCAATGTGATTTCTGCCTATTACAGAAGTCAAGATCAAAACCATTTTGAAAGCACCTCGCCTCGTCTCCTCTTTTATTGATTCGATATCCACATAGAACAATTATTTTTCAGATTGTTTAAACTGAATTTGGTGTACTCTGTGTGCACATAACACACAGTAGTGTAACACACACACAAGTAAAAAAAAACAATACAAGGAGGCAAGTTCAAGACGTGTTGGCTAAGTCTCAAAATAAACAATCAATTGTATGAAAAATCTTTATTATGATGTAAAATAAACAATATTATATTTCTCATCATTTTATCAAAAATTTATCGGTAGACACGGAAATATTGTATCGCCTATCTTTAGTGGAGATAAGAATAATAACACTGCGTGTGTATTTGATGGAAAACCCGAGTCTATCACATTGGTGAAAAACAACTGTAAAGTAAATACGTTTTTTTTTTTGGTAAGTTGATGATTGATAGGTAAACTATATGGGAAGTTAAGTGAAGTGTCAAACGGTTTTACTTTGACCCACAAGGAGGTCAACTGCACGGCCTAACGGTTTTATTATAATGGCATTCGTGTGCTGAATAAATTATAGACTGTTTCGTTTATCACGCCAAGAAGTTTTTAACAAAATTATTGCAAGTAAAGGTTAATATTTTTTTAAATATATTTTGTTTTTTAAAACAGATTTTCTCTTTCGTAACGATGAACGGTTTTGATGAATTAACTTGACACGACTTTTCGGAACCAGGTCATTCCGTGAATCCGGAAAAAAGCAATGTGTTAAAAATTTACTATCATCTAGTATCTAATAAAAAGCTTAAAATTTCTACTGTGTCACTTACGTACAAAGGAGACCGACAGAAGTGGGCCATTGGGCGAATAGCAGTTCGGTAAACATATTAAAATAGTAATCGTTTTCTTTCATTATGGAACAAATATTGCTGAGAATTTGATGTATCCAAATTCACATATATTAAAAGCTCTTATGCAGGGTATATATGACAATGGAACACTTACTTAAATCACACTCTAGCAGGCTGTTACAAAAATAATTAAAAAAAAAATTGAATTTTCAGGTATTTGTATGGAATGTGTAAAGTCAAAGAAGTTAAATCGTATATATTTCTTTATTTTGAAATTTTTCTTACCCGTACTAAGAAAATCCATAAAACCTAACGTCAATAACTTTTTAAGTTAGTTTTTATGGATTTTCTTAATAACTGGGCGAATAGTTGGGCGTTTTTTGGCGAATATGCACGTCTTGTAATGGGATTCCACTTCAAAAATAAAGATTTTATTTAATTGTGATTCAACGCGTTTGATATAATTAATATAAATTTTAATAAAAGCATATTCATATCAAAATCATTAAGAAATGCCCAAAGAACTGATATAAAACTCTTGTACCAACGTTTCGTAGGACAACACGAAATTTACATTTTATTAATGTTTTCGATAGTTGTTTGCTTTTTTTAGAGCGGAAAATAGGAATTAAAGTACGAATCTTTAAGGTTGATATTCGAACATCGTCCAAAAAAACGGAGATATCTATAATTTTTACCTCCAAACTTAGTAAGGAGGTCTTGGAACAGGACAAAATCGCATAGCATGTTGCCTTATTTTAGCAATATTTAATATATTAAGCTATTTCCATAAGTTTTAAATAATAAATCTATTAAGATAATAGCTACTTTATAAGAAAAAAATGTACAGCTCGGGAAAAAGAATATTCTCTGAATAAATAACCATGAAAGTCACAGGATAAGTCAAATCTGCAAAGGTGCTTTTTTTCAGAAAAAATGCCCTATTCCAAAATAATAAATGTACTATTTAAAATGTTTAACTTTACACGTTCCTGCTGTTTTAATGAGAAAACGACCTTTCAAAGATTTCAGTAAGTGTTCCATTTTCAGATACACTTGTATGTGTAATATACTATCTTCGTGTGGGACACGAAGACTGACTTATATTCTTTAACGCTCGTGTTTTACCAAAATGATTTTCGCACAAAAGGAACATAATATAAATGTTTCATAAGATTGATTTTTTATATCATTGGAATGTGAGCGGGGCTAAAATAGAATATTGACACATATTGACCTCTTATTAGTTATTGTATAATTCTTTACTTTTATGATAGCAAACTTTACCAAATCCAATATGGCCAATCCTTGTTAATTTTATGATAGTACTAGCAACGCCCCGCGGTTTTACCCGCGTAAGTCCCGATCCCGTAGGAATATCGGGATAAAAAGTAGCTTATATGTTAATCCAGGTCTCCAGCTATCTACATAACAAGTTTCATCGCAATCGGTTCAGTAGTTTTGGCGTGAAAGGGTAACAAACATCCATCCATCCATCCAAACTTTCACATTTATAATATTTATTTATTTATTTATTTGGTTTGCTGACAGTTGTTACATTTATTATTTTCATGCACTTAAATTATCATACACATACTTATTCTAAATGTACAACCATTTATGAGCAAACACCGCATGCTCTGATATTTACTTTTATTTTATTTATTTTTTACATATATCTAGTTACCAGTTTAAATAAAACAAAACAACAGAATCAATAACTAATAACTTGTTTGTTAGAAAGGAACAATTTTATGTCGCTGCGAAATTTGCCTAAAGAACTTGAAAATATATCAGTACATCTACTACTTTCGTTCGCTAATTTGCACATACGTGGGATAGGAGAATTAGATCCAAATACGGTTTTACGAAGCGGAGGGTAAAATGGAGTAATTTGGGAACGGGGATAACGAGCTGGGACTCTAATATTAATCCTTTTCAGTAATTCGGGGCACTCAATATTATTATGGATTATTTTAAAAAAGAAAATTAGGTCAAGGAATTCCCTACGGGTTTCAAGCTTATCTATTCTGAAAAGCGAGAGCCTCTCACTATAGGAAACAACTGTTTTAACTTTTCATAACACGCTTAATATAACACCCTGAATGTAATAGGTAGACGGTAAAATATTAGTGGGATTAGTTATAGATTGCAAAGTATGTGCGTCAAAACAAGGTAAAAATCAATTGCTATTCTTTCTTCTTCTATATCTGAGCAACGGATAAATTAAATACATATGATGAACTTGATCTCTACCTTGTCAACCGCTGGCGGGAACTGACCTGTTACCTTTTTCGTAACGAGTCAGAGTATAAATATTTGTTATTCTGATGCAATATACGTTCTAGATATATTATATCTAAATGCATACTCATAAAACGTTAATTAAATACATATTTATAGAAAGCAACCGGTGTCTTAATGTCATGATAACGCTACGTAAACAATTTATAGAAAATCTAACGACTGGAACCTTTGAAACATAAGAAAAATAAAACAAGTGGCTGTTTAAAACTAGTCGAGGTTCTCCAAGGATTAGTAACTTGAATTGACAGGCAACCTAGAAGCTTCACTAGGTACTTATCAGCCTCGGGTGGACGGAACGGGTGTTCCCCTCCACCCGCTGCAGTGGTCCCCCGCGAGGAGGCGGTGTCAGCATGTGACTTGAGGTCGCCTAACTGAGAGGTTTTTACCCGAAGGACCACCTTCGGGTAAAAACCTCTCAGTTGAGGTTGAGGTTGGGTACCAACCCGCGCTTTTGCGGGCAGGCGCTATGAGGGGTCCGGATGTCTTAAATCTGGTCAATGACGATATATGTCAACTCAGGGAACGTAGGGAACGACCTCAGGCGCAGATCATCTGCCGCACGCCCCCTGGTTTTCTGTCGCCAGCCCATAGCCCCATCGACATTATTTTATATGATTACGTCTGTCGTCGACCTTCCTCTAATTCAGCATTTTATAAATAATAATATAAATAAATGACATAATACGTTTTGTCTTAGCAGCAACTAGTTAAAAAAGGAGGGAGTTTGTGATTTAGCTATCTTTTGTACGTTACAAGATAACGATTTAATTAAATTGGTTTTATACGACAGGACCTCTAGAGCGAAAAAATAACTAACGTAAGGTCGTTGCTGTTATTGTGTATTAAAGTTAGTTTTTCTTTTTATGTAAAAAACTTTGTTTTGTAGTATTCCTTCAATATTGTTTAATTAATTAAATTGTTATTGATTTATAAATACTATGCACAATACATACATAATTATTTTGGCAATAATAATAACAACTCTACCCTAGATCCAAATTTAGTCTTATTTTTGTTGTAAGTTCTTGTATTGTTTTGATCCAGATCAACAGCATCTACCGTCTAGACGTAGAGTAGATAATGAGGAGCGTCGAAACTACACGTAGCTGCTTCGGGTCCGATGAACTGTCTCGTCTACCCCCACCCATCCCACACCAACTAGGGGACATTTTGCCAAACTATCTTCAAAATATTGCTCTTTACAACTCGCTACGTCTTGTATGTACTAATACAGAACAACATAATTAACTTTAATATCTATACTAATATTATAAAACTGAAGAGTTTGTCTGTTTGTTTGGTTGAACGCGCTATTCTCAAGAACTACTAAATAGGAGCTGAGCAGTGACCATAAACGCAGGTGAAACTGCGCGGACTATTTAACTATATAGGTTTTTAAAAACATACTGTATCGGTGTGTTCCAAATTGACACCTACACCCAACTAAAACGATTTTTACTGATATTGGCACAAACTAAATCCGTTTCACCATGTCACGTGACTACATTTAGTACAATGTTATATTTTTGGGTCACGCCAAGTAGATCTAATGCTACATTAAAACCTAAAATTCGTTCGTTGGTCAGCGCATCACTTAAGAACGGCTGAACCGGTTTACTTACTATGACTTTATGTTGTATAATAATAACACTTAACAGTCCGAACAATTCTTTCTTTGAGGAATGAAAAAATCGAAAGGTCGCTTGGAAAATCAGGGGAAACTGGGTAATGGTATTTTTTCCATAAAATTAAAACTAAATTAAAATCTAATATGCGTTACAGTCGCGAAAGTTTAAAAACAATTAGTTCAATCATTATTTAATGTATTATTTTCTTACTATTTCTAATCACAAAGTGTAAAGCCGAGTGTGCGAAATTCTAAGTACCTAGTATCTAGTACTTACAGGTTCTGTTGCATTTCTTTTATAATCAAGCGATTACACCTTCGTGTACTTTGTTGTACATAGCTTGTAATCATCGAACATAATTATTATACACTTGAAAAAAGAAACGAATATCAGTGTCACTCGTGTAGCGAGCATTTATTAGCACCGGTAATCCCTTAACATAGGTACTTGGTTGAGTACAAATAGAACGAATTATCTAGAAAATTTGTAAATTTTACCCGCGATAAAGTAATAAAATAAAAAAGCCCAAAGAACAACTTTCCATCATTATAAATATTATATTAGCCAAAAAGTTTGCTAACAAATTGGAAGTCTTTGATCTATACTTATAAAGGTTTTTATTAATTTAAAGCCGTATATAGTCCTTTGGAAACAGTTTGCACTTTAGAATGGAGCACTTCATCAAAAGATAAAAGGGAAACTTAAACTGTACGTAACAAAGAAGTCTCCCTCTGACAACAATATCGAAACAACCTTCTAACTTCCAGTGAGGCAGTGCTTTAATTTTACTCCGTTGAAGACCAAGTTTGTGGTTTACTTGCAAATAACAGTACAACACTTGACGTATAATATAAATTGTTTTTTTACTTAGAATAGACTGCTTCAGACGATTGCAACTTTATAATCAATGCATGCATGTGTATTTTTTTAAATGCCATAAACTGCTAAGGTGTCATCCGTAATCAAAACTAACTCTATAATATGTATGTACGTGTGTGATAGTGATAAGATCGACGATTGTTATACCTAAATATTTGTAACATGTTTGCATTGTTTACTACTTACCATCTGTGTTTTATTTAGAACCCATAATATATACGGACCAACCTAAGGAGTTTGAGCCTAGATAGCGATGTGTACCATATATTAAACATTTTTACTTAGGGCATTTTCCAGAATATTAATGTAACTATTATGTGTTTGATATTAGCAGTGTAAATAATGATCATTTAACTTAATGTTTATCTTAATACGTATGAATAAATAAATATCAATAATTTTTAGATGTCTGGACAATGGGTGTAAAGTGTTTTCTTTCACTAAATAATATATAGTTTTAACACAGCTTTTAGTATAAACGTAAAATACTTTCTTCGATAAACGGAAAGTGTTTTCTGGACTTTCGCCAACGATGCACTCTCAATGATAGTATTTAATATAACGAACATCTTAGTAAGATAACACAAAAAAATACAAATATTCATCTAGCTATTAAACTTATTCCTAAAGATTTTAAATCGATATGCTGTACGTAAATGTATATTCCTAATTACCGAAAGCTCTTTCCTAAACTTGATAGGAGTTTTGTGTTAGTGGGCGATTTTCAATTGGAGCCAGGGGTCCAAATGATACTATACTATACTTATATACTATAGTGTGAGTGACGAAATTTGGTGTTATATAGAATTACAAAGTTACTAATGCAGTTACATGACTGAAATTGCAGTATCCTTGAGTTTTTCCTTTCTTTATTGGTTAAAACTGAATGTGTTAAAAATGTGAAGTTTGTGTGTCTGCTTAGAAGCTTAGAATTTTGATTATTGGTGAGTGAGCGAGTCTGTGACAAAATTAAGCAGCTTTGACTTGCAATCGTTTTAAACTACGGGTTCGTATTGAATGTACTCTTGGTCTCTGAAAATTCATGCTTCTAGCTATATCGAGAACGAAGTTACAGGGTAGTAGTAGTAGTACAGTAAAAATACACGGAATGACTTCGAAAGCACGACTGTGCATTTGTTTTTTTTTTGCTCGACTTGACGGGGAAACTAGACTTGACGGGCAAAGCATTGAATTGTAAACAAGGTTCTGAAAAAATAAATAAAATGCTCATCTTTTTAATTTTTTTTCAGAACCTTTTAGAACCAGAACCAAAAATGAGACAAAAGTATGGCAGTTAGAATCGAATATACACAATGTACCCACTTTTAACAACACTGAACAAGACCCAGGAAAATATGTAAATTAAAAACTGCATCTGCAATGCTCGCCTCGCTTGTTCTACTGTTGTTCAGAACGTCTAATAATAAAAGACAAGGCTAATTTTACGCATTTTACGTGACTTAACCTAGATATAGAATATAAACCAGTTCTCTGGTTGTGATCTTGAAGGTTGCTCAAAGATAAAGCACTAGTGAAAGTAAGTTTAGCAGGCCGGGTAGAACAAGTGGCAAATAATTCTATGTAATATATGAAAGGAACGGCTGTTAAACGAATAGGCGACCCGCTACAAGATTTTGCTACTTACCCTAATAAAACCTAATATCGACTACCTAACTGATGCCAAATGTATGGGCGTGAATTGCGTCTAAAATACATATTATTGTGATCGACTTGACAATGACCGAGGACACGGATTCGTTCTTCTGGGCACATTGAACGTGTTCGATCTTTGTTTATAAATAAAATGTTAGTCTAGATATGAGGATAGACGAAAGGCTGTTCATTGCAGATCGCGGTTGTCAAGGCACGGTATCGATTATGGCGGGTGTTGCGCGCCGGTCGGCCCGGCGACGTCCTTGGCCCGACCACGCCGTCTCATACTACCACCCCTGCTGACGTCACGCCCCTCCCTCGTTGACATGCGGACCGGGTCATCTGTGACGTCATATGTCACCTCTTTAGCGCAATCAAAGATGATGCACTATTGGATTTTTATTATAGTCGCCCTTGTGCCTTTATTAGGGGTAGCCTGTTATAATTTTTATTTCCTCTCCTTCCATAATTTAGGTTACATTCGTAAAAACTGTGTGCTTCAATCTAAATTAACATTGTGAAGAAAAAGTGCGAAGTTTGTGAGTGTGTGTGTGGAGAGGATAATGGCCGGAACTAATTTAAAAAAAAATAAACAGAATGGTTCAAGATTTTTTAAACGTTCATTATTACAGTTCAAGATAGGCAATATTAAAGAAAATTGTTTTAACCAAGGTGAAGTCGGCCGCTGGTTATGAAATGAGATCATTAAAACAGACCGCAAGTAGAAAATCACGATAAAGCAGTAAATTTCTATGGGAGTTCAAGCGCGCTATGCAATTAGTTATGTATTAGAAAGTATTCAGTTCTCTTCATTGTTTTTTTTCTATTCTTCATTCAGATGAGCATTTGAAGGTCATCAATTGATAAGTAATTTAATAAAGCGTAGGCATCGTCTGGCATGGCAAAAAGGCCTAAATTAATATGAGATTATGTTTGTTTTACAAGTGTATTAACAAGGAATGGAAAATATTAGAGATAGGTTAAAAACGTTAATATTTCATGAAAATGGCCTATATGTATAACCTTGTACTTCGAACCGGGGAGACTCCTAGCCGGAACTGCACCATAGAAACTTGAGACTGGTACTATTATATATTCTGTGCCTTGAGGCGTAGACCTTTGTGTCGTTATACCAATGACACAAGAACCGGGACTTGAGACCAACTCAACCGAAAATTTTATTTTTATGAGATAGGGGGCAAACGAGCAGTCGGGTCACCTGATGGTAAGTTACTACCGCCGCCCATGGACACCTGCAACTCAAGAGTCACAAGTGCGTTGCCAGCCTGCCAGCCTTTAAGGCGGGAGTAGGGAAAGGGGGGAGGGTGGTTAGGTTAACCAAAAAAAATTGTGCAGTTTTTAAGCAATAGATGTCGCTGGGTTTAAGAAGTAAAAATAAGTGGACTGTATTTTAGTTTGTATAGAAAAAGTGTAGGTTTGGAGTATAAACAATCAATGCTCACAATAGCAGATAAGCAAAAAGGACACCAACTTTTACCTTACCTTCCTTGTCCAAACTACGAAAATAAATCGAAGCTGCATAGCCACGTGATGACACATCACAAAA
Source organism: Euplagia quadripunctaria (assembly GCA_963859945.1). Classification (NCBI taxonomy): domain Eukaryota; kingdom Metazoa; phylum Arthropoda; class Insecta; order Lepidoptera; family Erebidae; genus Euplagia; species Euplagia quadripunctaria. The sequence continues at coordinate 8,557,040 of OY982577.1, forward strand.
TGCTATCAGCTGAACGAAGTCGAACGAAGGTATCAACAAGTGACGTTCGAGGTTCGTAAGTTCGCTAGGGTTGACAAATCTAGAATGAATTTATTCCACCTCTCGAGAATTTCAGTTGGAAGGGTTTCATCCCAACCGATACCTAGTTTCCATAAGTCTTGCATGATACACTTAGCAAATATCATCGACGCATTGAACATAATATCTTCATAAGCTGGCAACATCTTTGCTCATTTATTGGTGGGTAAGCATAAATTTATGTGACACCGCCTTTTTCCTGATACCGACGTTATTGTGAATTCGTCGGTGAGCACTTCTTCTTCTTCTTACGCCGCGCGTGTGTGGTTCGAACTGTTCCATCTCGCTAAAATGGTGGCTTGTGTACGTTTCACGAGGATAATTCGCCTTTTACTATCTTCTCAACCGTGTTGAGTGCTATAAACTGTTATTTGGAGCATCAAACACCTTGTATAGTGCCGAATAGTGGATTTCTCAACCTACACGCCGTGCGTGGTCTACTGAGCTGCTAAGCTTCGCATGCGAAGGGCATTGCTTCATGCCGGTTTTCTGTGAGGCCGTGGTATCACTCCGGTCGAACTGACCCATATGTGCCGAAGCATGGATCTACCACAAGTCTCCCAAGGTGCAACGGTACAGCTCCGTTAAACCCTAATGGCAGAGTGGAAAGCGAGCCTTGGGCGACGGAGCGCAGGGTATATCCCAATTATGGAGGTAAGACCCATCATAGAGGATTGGCTGGAGCAGCAGCACGGCAGCCTCTTCTTACTAACTAGTGTTCTCCCGTCTCAAAGAAGCGGCATAATCGCGCAGAATTATCTCCGACTTCCATGAGCGCTAGCCTGGAGGTAGCTGGTGAAGCTGCCCGGTGCCCTACCTGAAGCAGGCCTTGACGTGTTCCACGCGAGCCGCTCTAAACCGGAAGGGGGGCAAGAGCATCCGCACGCAATGATGTAGCTGCCTATTGTTTAAGAGGCGGCCAAGGTCTGCCGGGGTTCTCGGGACTTCCTTCCTTGGGTATACCCCTGCAATAGACTCACTTGTGGCAGAACACTGTTTGGTTTTAGTCGGTTCGATTCCGACATACATCACCGTTAACTTCGATGAGGTTATGACCCGATGAGATTTCCACACGATAAAAAAAAATATACACAATATTTATAGCTTATCTAAAAGTTTATATGAGCTATATAAAATTATGTGCAATGCATGCAAAAATATTTTTTTAATAAAACCGTAATGTCACACAGTTCTTAAAATTTGCGAGATCAAACATACATGCAAACAAACAAATTCTTTGGCGTAAATTTGTGATAAATAAAAATATCACGTTTATTTGATTTTGAATTTTAACTACACATAATTTTAGGACGACGTTAAAATAACGGCATGCTAAAATTGTAGGTTAATATGCCATTAATCTTGTATATTAAAGGGGTGTGGTACTATTATTGCAAGAAATATAGCAGTACATCACAGTTCTCGTCAACTATTAAACATCATTAGCATATTTATAAACACAAGTAAGACCTAGATCTTAGGCCACTGAACTTGGAGAATTGATGTTATTTATTTATTGGCACGTCATAAAATAAATTTACAGTATTGTATTTGTAATATTATTTTAAAGGTGTGTGTATGGTCTCTCAGTGACATTCGATTAAAGTATTTTAAATATTGAACCTAGTCAGAAAGGATCGGCAAAACCCTTTACTGGGTCATTGGTAGAATTTTTAAGCCAATAAAATATCTAGTATTTAAATAACACCCGTCCATGTAAAAGAGGTCAGCTATCTTAATCTTAATTCTACCTAAATAACAATGCTAATTATTAGAAGGAAAACGAGCAACAAGGGGTCCTTGTATTTAATATTCTCGGAAAGAATAATATTGTGCGGAAAAAACAGAAGATTTTCAGGTCTCGGTGGTAATAACTACACCTATTCCTTTTCCTTGATACAATGTTAAATCTATTCTCCATTTCCCATGACAAGCTTAGATTTTCAATTAGGTCAGTGTTTCGTCTCATTCTTAAGAAAAACATTTAGAAATAAGGACCAGTCACTTTTATTTGCTGTAAACATATTTGGATATTTGTTGATAGATGCACGAGTCAAAAAGAATGCCATCTATAAAATACGTGATATTATAATGTTATTGAAGCTAAGGAAGTTTTTGTTAGAAAATGTTTTCATTCATGAGCTGTTAGGGTGCGTTTATATGTCCACGCTTACAATCCGCGTACACGCAGCAACTGCTTTCTCACCACTCAAGTACGCGCAGCCTCCGAACAGCCACCGCACAGTGCCCGCTCAGCTGCTAGGGCTTCCATAAACAACGTATACGCCAGTCTACACATTCTATTTAAGTGAATATAAATGTTAATTTAATCATTATTATTCCATGTGGCAATACAACATTTTTCAAAGTAGCAAGAGCTCGATCTTCTAGACTTGAACAAATTATTATATTATAATTTTATTAAAATAATACATATCTCGTTCCAGGCCTGCAAAGTTTTGCGTTTGTCTTTGTATATATTTTAAGAGTTTTGTTCCACAAGATATCAGTCTATTCTATTAACGAAATTAATGTTTTTGAGGATAGCGTACAAAAGTGTCGTGTGTCGCTGCATAAAACGAAATGATAGACACACTAGCAACGTGGAGGTGACGCGTGCGCTGTGTAGATTGAGCGGTGACTGCGCGGATTTTTTGTAAAGATTGTAAAATAAACGTTATATGGCGTAATAACATTTGGTAGAACACGCCAACGCGCCGAATCCACGCGTGCAGAAAACGCGTACTTCTGTACGGGTCCTTAGGCGTAAACAATGACGTAGTGTATGCTAATGTTCGACCCGTTCCTTCCGGTAAACATCGCATTAATACTTGGAATAAAATATATATTTAGGTATACATTATAGTTATTTATGCCGGCAACTTGCCGATGTAAGTGTTACCAACAATGGAAATGGCGATCAATCAAACGAACAGGATATGGAACAGTACATCGACCACGGTGGCAACGAACTAGGTACAACCGCGACAGAAATTAGCAAGCGCGGACGTCGCTACGTCAAGCACAAGCGCTCACTTCGAATAATTCGTATTTAGTATAAAAACCTTTAGCAAAAAATACGTCGTGAACGTTTTATCATTATTGAAATTAATGCTTTGAATGTATAATGCCTTGTAGTTTTGACAATAACGAGAATATTTAAAAAGGACAAAGCTGTTAAATTGTACTTAGGCCATCGATTAGCGTTTTTCTGTTTCCACTTATGCAGCTATTATAACTGTATATGTATACATTTCATTAATACAAATAAATAAAATTGAAGTGTCTGTTTGCAATGTCAAAATAATAGTTATTTTTTAAGCTCATACAGTTATTTGCACGATACCTATGCCTAAAAATCAGTTTTTAAAATTTTTGTCTGTCTGTTTGTGCCGGTTAATCTAAGGAACAGGTAGACCGATTTCCACGAGACTTTCACTGGCAGATAGCTGGACTACTTTTATTTTGGAAAAAGAATTATGGTTTCGCGCAAAATATATAAATATGTACATCCGAGCGAAGCCGCGTGGGAACTGCTAGTAGGCAATATAACTGTAGAAGAATACTTAAGTTAAGAATTACAATTTAAAGGTGTCTGAATGTAGTACAAATTTAGTGCAATCCAAACTAATATTATAAATGAGTAGCTAAGGTAACTATAAATTAAACTATAAATTGAGAGTACTACTGAGAGTCAAATTCTTGTCAAACTCAATAATTCAACATTTGGCTTCATCTACCAGGATGATTACTTTAATCCGTTGGAGGATTTATTACGATTTTTCGTCCAAAGTGATCCACCCAACTAGACTAAACCAACTTAAAATAATATACCAGGGGATTAACTTAGATTAGTCTAGTTTATAATAAAAGTTGCTCAAAAAGACTCTTCCACGAAATTACATTTGCGTAAAAAATATTCACTTGAAAGAGTATTTCGTGAAAGGCCATTTGGGCTTATTTGTTTTGTTCTGAGAAGTTGCTCATGTTAGAAGGTATGCAGATCTAGAGAAAGCAACAACTCATATTTCTGAAAGGCTTAAAAACCGCACTTGACTGGCCTGAATTGATAGTGTGTCCAAAGTATTATTATACGGAACACCGTGTGGTTTTAGTCGCTTCGATTCCGACTTACCACTTTACCGTTAGCTCCAGTGAGGTGATGACCCGTGGGGGTTTCCACACGATAAAAAAAAAGTTACATGAAAAAAAAAATATATTATTTTCATTTAAAACATTGTTTTGTCTTAGTATTATGTATATGCAAATTAATTGTTTTTCATAACGTCGCTTTTGGTAATTATTTCAAGAAAGTCATTGTTTCCGTGAGATACCTACACGTAGATTTTTATCGACAATTTTCAATATAAAATTTCTATTGATGTAAGATTGAAATACCTAGATACATATAATATTGAACAAGTTTATGTACTTATGTAATAATTAAAATGTATAACATTAATATGAAATATGCTTCGTGTATTATTTATTTCAGAGTTTGTTTGGTTTCAGCACCACAAGCACGTGTCAAAAATGCCAGTTTTTGCTTAAACCTGATAATGCGGGCTTTTACTTAGCGTGGAGTCATTCATGCGATGATGCTCGGTGAAGGGACCAACGCATTGTTCTCCCGGGGGGCAGTAACCCATATGCGCCGATTAGATATGAGAGACGCCACGACACGCCGGAGACAAGTAAACACTACGACTCATGTGCTACGCTAAACGTAAACAACACAATCTAAATTCTAAAATAACAAACAACCGGTTTGCAACTAGTTTTATAAAAAAACTAGCCTTTGCCCGGGGCTTCGCTGGCGTTAATATATTTTTTGTCAATCAATTCACGATGGTGAATCCAAAAAAAAAGTACTGTCCCGGAGGGATGCCTCCGGAACAGTACTTTTTTTTTGGATGACATGTTGTTCTTCTTTTACCTTACATGACATGTTCACAAACATACTCATTATGTTATTCAAAAATATTCTCATATCAAACTATTGTTGACGCCATTAGAGGATTTCTGGTATAGTACCAAAGATTTTGTGTTACTTTTTTATTCGTAACATTCACACAACATTCAACACAATCTACACTATGTGCCATATTTTTGAAATGAGAGTTTATATTCATAGTGTAAATATTATAAACCCCATTCAGCAATGTATATTATGTACTTCACTTTTCTCTCGACTCAGTTAAGTGTTGCGACGACTTTTTTGTACTCGTACACGTCATAGAGAATTAAAAAAATACATAATACGGTAGTTGAATATGTTTTTAGGGTATGTCCGAATGAACAAACCCTTAAAGGATCACTCGTCCGTCTGTCCGTCTGTGGAAACTTTGATGGAATAACAACTTGTGATAACGTCTGCGTGAACAACAGAAATCAACTAATTCACCACGATACCGTGGATGCCACATACTATTGAAATGTGTAGGTATCGTGTGTAAGATTAAGGTAAGGTTGTTCGTTTACATGGCGGTATTTTTTTTAACTTTTAATTAGCATTTTTATACCCACCCGTCGTAACTTCTAAACGAAAGGTCCAAATTGAATAATAAAGAGAAATGTACTTGATGTACCAACCTTAATTCGCGGTATAAGAACTAGATGAATGTATCTACATTTTCTTAATTTTACAGGAGAGCAAAAATACTCCGAGAATTTATCTAGTTCCTTGTGGTTCCTTAGCCCTTTGTGACACGTATTATGAAAAAAAAGTATAGTATTAAAAGATAATAATACAGCCTATATTACGTAACGCATTGTTTCTATTATTTGTGTCTTGGTATCACTTGTCTTATTACTTAACATTCTCTTTGCTATGAATTTCTTTCAGTTTTAATTCTACTACCAAATGTAAAATGTTAACCAAAAAGAAAATTAGTAGTTTCTTAAGAACAGAATATTTATAAAATGCATGCAGAGGTAACATTACTTTAAAATAAGTATTATATAAAAAGATACTACGATACAAGTACATTTAATTTTGCATAGTTGAGTAGATCCTATTGCACCCAGCTACTAACGGTTGTACGGTTTGTACCGCTTTGTTTTAATGACACTAAGGTTGTAAAATCAAGTTACTAATTAATGTTGATGGTGATTGATAGAATGTATCTCTATTAGTTGTCTTTTATTATTAGTAGTTAGAGGGCTCGGTTTGCCCGGCAATAGCCAGTTCGAGTTACAGATATATTCTCGAGCTATTGCAGCATCCTTAGCAGTATCCTTTTCTTTCCATTGACTTCCCTTCTTGCATACATTTCCCTTTTAATACACTCCTAATTTTCCCCACCTTTAATTCTAAATGTGCCCGTTTGGCGGGAATTTTCCCCATATTACGTGAATGGGACCAAATTTTAATTGCCAAAATGTGGGTGTTTCACGCGTCCTTTATTTTTCTACATGACATGTCCACAAGCATACTCATTATGTAATTCAAAAATGTTTTCATATCAAACCAACGTTGACTCCATTAGAGAATTTCTGGCATATAACCAAACATTTTGTGTTACTTTTTTATTCGAAACATTTACACAACATTCAACACAATCTTCATTATGAGCGATATTTTTGAAATGGTTTGTATTCCTAGTGTAAATATAAAACGTCCCCATTTAGCAATCGTTCAGTACACATTGCTCTAATGTTTTGTAGTACAAACAGACAAAGTCTGCTGCCCGATAACAACACTTTCTTTCAACATCATTCAAGTGTATAATATAAACTAAATTCCTTACAGTGATGCATGGCATACTGTAGCATAAATCATTAATGAATTGATTACAATTTCTGTAGTAGTGTGACGGTCACCGTGACTCGAATAATATAGTTAAGGTTGCATTAAGTATAAGTTGGAAAAACCATACTTAGTAACCGGATAGTGAGTAGTCTCGTTTAGTCACGTAGTCCCCTAGAAGTTTAAAGTTTGTACGTATCATACAGGTAAACTTGATTAATATGTCCATATCTCTGCGACAATAAAAAAACTCGAAAAAAACCAACGCAAAAGATATTGCGCAGAATAAAAATGGGTTTTTTATATCTACTGTACAAAACAACAAACGTCTTTATTTAAGACTTAACATAGATGTGAGTTTAAGAAATTATCACGGAATAAGGTATATTTACGTATAATCGTATGTAGGTGGTCTAATCATACTAGGTGATTGAGGTGTATGTTTAACTTTCACAAGTTTAATCCACTGTTATTAAAACTAATGAATAACAGTTTGCATCAACAGGTTTGACCTGACTCATCAAAGATCACCGGATAATAATTAATAATAGATTAACTATCAGACAGACCTCTACATAATCTAGGGCGATAGAAATCACCGTTCGAAAAGTTAAGGGAATAAAAAAATTTGAGTGTGTATTTTTGAAAACTCATTTCTTGAGTATAAGGCTGCGTTTCCACCACAGATGCTCGCTCCGCTAAGCCGTTTCTACAGGAGCTGCACTGAGCGAGGTTAGGTAAATGAAGCGATTCTATTGGTTCTTAACAAACAAATCCCTCGCTACGCATCCTCGCATCGCTCAGCGGTCTAGCACATCTCTGGTGGAAACGCTCACATCGTTTCACAGCTTTGTTACGCATCCTCGCACCGCTCAGCTACATAGCACATCTCTGGTGAAAACGCAGCCTTAGAACGAGGGATTTAAAACATGTACCCTCGTTCAGGCGAATTTGAGGGTAACAGTTGACGTGTAATTATACATGTTTACGTGGGAGAGCCATGCTTCGGCACGTATGGGCTGGCTCGACTCCGCTCGATACCACGGCCTCACAGAAAACCGGCTGTGAAACAATGATTGTATTGCTTTTCGCCGCGTGAGTGAGGTTACCGGAAGCCCTAACCCTTTCCCTCTCCCCTATTCCCGTCCTTCCCCTCTCCCCCCATCTAATCCCCCTCTCCCGTCTTCCCGCTCTTCCCCTATTCCTACCTCAAAGGGCGGCAACGCACTTGTGACTCTTGAGTTACAGGTGCCCATCGGCGGCGGTAGTCATTTACCATCAGATGACCCGTCTGCTCGTTTGCCCCCTATATCATAAAAAAAAATGTAGTATTTAAACTAGAGACGAAACGGATATCCGGCAACTATTCTCTCTACATCTATACATATAAAATTGAATCCCTATTTCCCTTGGTCACGGCATCACCGGTTTCGCTAATCCTTTTTTTTGTGTTTGTTATTATCAGGAGAAGATCCTTATGAAAAAAAAAAAAATTAAAGTTGCACGGAAAATTAGAAAATTTAAGAAAACTTAACGAGGGACTTACGCGAGTGAAACCGCGGGGCGCAGCTAGTATATTATAGTAAGCAAGTATTCGGCCAGACACCGGATATTAAATTTAGGTACTTTATTTAAGCCGTATAATAATATAGTCGCCATATTTTCATTTACAACAATATAAATAGTAGTTGTAATAGTAATAGAGCAAATAATAATGAATAAATACCAATTTCTCTGCATTTAGGAGGAAACAAACCGTTCCACTTGTCTTCATAGACAAAACCAGCTTTAGAAAAAAAGTCTTACGCTTTATAGTTAAAGCAATGGCACTTCAGATTCGGATTGGAGAGGCAACCGGATGGCGAGAGGTCTGGGTCTTGAATTGATAATGAAACCGTACCGTCCGAATGGACCTCAAATGGAAGGGGCAGAGATAAAGGAGAGGGGGGGGGGGAGACAAAACGCAAAATTTTTTGACGAGGCAACCGGATGAAAATGCGTTTGCTTTGAACTTTATAACCTAGTTACCGAAACACGCGTACCGTTTTCGCACCACTCGCGTCTTTGGAAAAAAAAGTTATGAGGTGAACGCTTTAAGATTAGTGAGGTTATTTACAGTTGATTAGGTACCACTACATGTTGTAAAAAAATGCCATTCGATCCTGCTGGGCACTCATCCCATCCCTTCAAAGCCGTCAAAAAACCCTTTTTTCGATATTTTTTTAACATAAGTCGTAAAAATAGTTAAATTGTTTAATTCGGATGGCATTTGAAATAAAGGGTATCGACAATGTTTGACTGGATATACGGCTATTCGGCCAGGAGGTCGTTTCATCTCTAGTTTAAAACACATGAGTGATAGAGTTATTTTCATTTTTTTTTATGTGGTCATTACACGGGATTTTCATATGAACAAAACAAACATCCCATTCTTCTATCATATTATAGAGAGTAAAAAGGTCAAACGGAAACAAAAGATGACCTACATGACACACTGGTAACAAATTAACGTTGCCTGTCTTCAGCCTATTGATTTCATTTCAGAGGTTCATAGTCCTAATGTTATTTAAAGGCTCATCTACAATGCGAGTTCTAGAAGCATACGCTTCGACTGTGAGAAATTTATCCATCGAAGAGAGGAAAAAACATGACAATTACTGACTATGTTGCTATGAGCCTGAGCTAGTAAAATTGTAAGAAACAAAAGATGAACCATATGAAAGATATTCTCTCAGCTGCTTAAAACCGTAACGGTAGTCTAATTTCTTATGTTTTATTTCTGTAATACACCCTGGACCGTGGTCCAGGGTGTATTACAGACTCGTGAGTCTAACAAGCAATTAACATTAAAAGGATTATAAAGTTGGTGAAACCATCAGTATCGCTAAGGTAGGCTTTGACTAAGTCAAAGCGTTATTATTTTGCAATGCAAAATATTGTAGTACAAATGTTAATATTTAAAATAAAAAAAAGTTGTCTCGAAAGAAAAGACGTTGGTGGATTCGAGAATGGGTTGCAAGAAAGCATCTAGGTGCAACACAGTAAATTGCTGAATTAGCAGGTCAAGATCCTAAGAGTTATGCAAACTACTTTCATATGAGTGAAAATAATTTAAATTTTTTATTAAATAAAATTTCTAGGCGGCTTCTCGGGCGTCTACATTTTTGTATTCTGGGTGTTTTTGATCCCAAGGACACTCGTTTCGCTGGTATTCATTAATAAATTGTACATTTTTATCGGCTGTCCAACGTTGATTCACCATTTTTGGCGCGTAATAGGCGCTTTCGCGACACTAGTTTCGCGTCGCGATTACACTGTGAACCTAGTTGCATGACACTAGTTTCAACAAAATATTGCGCATAGCACAAAACTATTCCAGTGTCATGAAATTAATGCATGCATTGTAAAACTTGATGTTTACCCGTGAAATTGTTAGTGAAAGTAATGTCATGAAATTACTTTTATGCCGCTAGTTTCGTAATGTAAATTAGGCTTAAAAGTTAACATTGCCGCAATATCTGTTAAAGAGCTCTTCAAGACATTATTTATTTATTTTTAGTAGGGTAGTCTTACCTGAAACATATCTGTGTCAGGATCCTCCATATACTCAACAATGACCGCTTGGCTACGGCTGAGTGTGTACGAGATTGAGTGCTGGCTGGCGTCTAGGATGGCCTTGCTACTGTGAGGAGTCTTGACCACATAGTGCTTTGAACGCCGCACTCCATTAGCTTGGGTTCGTCGGTAAAGGACGAATTTGCTACGACGCCTGCCGCGTTCTCCTGCTGGCAGATATCCATTGTATCTGCAACAAATATATTTACATAACTTCTGACGTCTGGTGAACATAATTGTATCGAGATTGCTGAAGTCATAAATCCGTTACGAGTGGGAAAATAACAAAATTAAGGTAGGTAGGTAAAAACAAAATATGTGTTACTTAGAGTTAGACAGAAAACTTTCAAGTAAACTACACTTGATATAATAGGAAAAATACATTGCGATAGTTAGAACGAGCTTCATATTGGTGACACTTATAACTAAACGCATTTATGTTTCCTTCCCTACACCTTTTCTCGTATGATCCTATTCCATGGTCTAGAGGTGGCCTACAATATATAATTACGTTATACTTACTACCTAGTATACTCAGTTCGATAACAATGAAGATGTTAGACGAAACTCACGTGAAATACCATACCGTGTTATGACCACATAAAATATCCAATCTGCCCTTTTAGATTACTTTCTATTGACTTCCCTTTGCAAATGTTATAGAAGGGATTCAAACGATTCTTAAAGCCGAAGTTGACTTATGTCATTATGTGTGATGACTAGGGCTGCCATCCGTCCGGGTTTCCCCGGATTTGTCCTAGTTTAAAGGGCGTCCGGGGAACGTGAGGGCGGGGTTTTCAAAAATTGTCCGGGTAAAACCCGGACACTCTGTGCCAGGGGACAATTATAATTGTTAGATGAATCGTTAACAAAGTAAAATTTTAAATAGAATTGGCGTTTTTTAAGGTGTCTGGGAAAGAATATCGATTTCACCCATGTGTCCGGGTTTTTTTATGTTTTTGTCCGGCGTCGGCAATTTAAGTGATGGCAGGCCTAGTGATGACTGTTACGAACAGTCTTAGGTGTCCTACCTGTATTTTAAAAACCGCCGGTTATACGCGCACTAAAGCGCGTACAACCATCAGAATTATGAAGTTACAACCTGTTTCCATTTGCAAATAATAAATGCAGAGATGTGCCATTATTTGTACATGGGTATATTATTAGACGACTAAAAAATATAAATTCGTACCATAAGAATATTCTAATATTTTCAGCATTAATTTGTAAGCATTAAATACTTATTTTGTTTAGAAAGTTAACCCAAATATATTATTACATATATCAATAAAAAAAAATCCACAACATTTCCTCGCGTTTCCGTAAGTAAGGAAGGTAGAATGATGCTATTGTTGCCAACAAATATACCACATCTCTACAAATATAAGTATAAATATTAAAAAAATAGTTTTTGTTAAAATAATATGAATTATTATTACATAAGATCTAAAAGTCTAAACTCATTGAAATGGTACATAATTTATATGGGAAGTTTGAAATGTATTTGTGACAATGCCGAAGGTAAGGTGTTTAATTGAAGGTTTTATTGTTAGGTCAGTGTTAGCTCGCAGCGAATACAACAATAAGTGCTTGGTAGTTATGCGCATTAAGCATTAATTGTCGATGGGAAAGGTTAAACTTCCGTGAGAAATAAATCAGAAACAATCGAAACGTACTTGTGCCTTACGGTTCTATTCCCACAGCTATACAAATGCGATTCTACTATATTATATAAATTTAATCAAAATGTAAACAATGTTTTAGTCCTTTGATTTTTTTCTGATAATCAAGTACATGAAACTAAGCTTTTGTTCTAGCAAATAAAAAATTGGTTGTGTTGAGGCAGAGGCTAATTTAAGGTTGATATTATTAGCCCTATTACGTTCCTCCCCGTTCAAACTGGATGGGTGACCGGGACGGCTCCGTGGCAGTCGTCGGCTCCACGGCAGCTCATTCCCCGCCCTTGTCGCTAAGAGACAAGGGTAATGGATATGTTGCTGCCGAGTGGGGGGGAATCACCATATATGGTGTCTACTTCTCCCCCAACCGGAGTCTGAGCGACTTCGAGGTTTTCCTCAACAACTTGGAGACCTCGATGCGGCGACTAGCGTCTGGGCACGTCCTAGTGCTGGGGGACTTCAACGCGAAGTCCATTGCGTGGGGTTCCCCCAGGACGGACGCACGGGGCGATGCCGTGGAGGAGTGGGCGGCATCGGTGGGCCTCTGTCTCTTAAACAGAGGCTCCACCAACACGTGCGTGCGACAGCAGGGGGGGTCGATAGTGGACCTTTCGTTCGCTACCCCTGCTCTCGCCGCACGAGTAAGGAACTGGCGTGTCCTGGAAGAGGTTGAGACGCTCTCGGATCACCTGTATATCCGATTTGAGCTCTCCCGGACCCAGGACCCCAGAAGGGGTCACACGGCACGGCGTTCTTCCCGCTTCCCGCGGTGGGCTGTTTCAAAGTTGGACAGGGACCTACTAGAGGAGGCAGCCATCATTTACTCTTGGCTGTCTCCGCAGCCTCTGACTGAGGAGGTAGACATGGGGGCAGGCCGCTTTCGCGATGCGATTACGCAGATTTGCGATGCGGCCATGCCCCGCGTTCGAGGTCGTCGGCCTCCAAGGAAGGAGGTCTACTGGTGGTCCCAGGAGCTGGCGGACCTCCGTGCGGCCTGTACCCGTGCCCGGAGGTCCTACACTCACAGCCGGCGGCGTCGCCGCGATGAGGGGGAAGAGGACCAGCTTCATGAGGAGTACCGAGAGGCGCGGAGCACTCTGAAGCTGGCCATTAGCCGCGCCAAAGAGGAAAAAAGAAAGGAGATGCTGGAGGGTCTCGATCGTGACCCCTGGGGTCGCCCATATCGCGCGGCGCAACAAAAGCTCCGCGCGTCGGGCCCCCCCCTTACGGAGACTCTCCAGCCCAGCTTCCTGCAGGAAGTGGTTGAGGGCCTTTTCCCGCAACGGGTGGAGCATGTACCCCCGTCGATGGCCCCTTTGGCCGGAGACGACGGGGAGGACGAAGAGGATGGTGTTCCACCCGTCACGGAGGCGGAGGTAGGGGCGGCTGTTCTACGGATCCGTTCCAAGAACACCGCCCCCGGGCCAGACGGGATCCCTGCCCGAGTATTGGCCCTTGCCCTTGACCACATGTCCGACCGCCTCAGGGAAGTGTTCGACGCTGGCTTGGCGTCCGGGCGCTTCCCTGATTGCTGGAAGAGCGGGAAGCTGGTCCTTTTGAGGAAGCCGGGACGGCCCACCGACTCGGTCGCAGCCTACAGGCCCATCGTGTTGCTGGACGAGGCGGGTAAACTGTTTGAGAGGGTCCTCTCTGCCCGCATCGTCCGGCACCTTGGCGAGGTCGGCCCCGATCTGTCGGACGCCCAATTCGGTTTTCGAGCGGGGCGTTCGACGGTCGGTGCTGTGTTGCGCCTGAGGGCCGTGACCGAGGAGGTAGTGAGCTGTGGCGGTGTCATTGGACATCGCCAACGCATTCAATAGTCTGCCATTCAGCTGCATCAGGGAAGCACTCCAGTATCACGGAGTGCCAGGGTACCTGAGGCGGCTAGTGGCAGACTATTTAGAGGAGCGTACCGTCATGTACGAGGACCGAGAGGGAGTTTTGAGTCGTCGGCCCATGTCGTGCGGTGTTCCGCAGGGGTCTGTCCTTGGACCACTCCTGTGGAACATGGGATACGACTGGGCCCTTCGAGGCGACTTCCCCCCCGGGCTGGGCGTAATTTGTTACGCCGATGACACGTTGGTCACAGCCCGGGGGGTGAACTTTCAGGAGGCGGCGCGCCTGGCCACCAGGGGAGTCTCTCTGGTGGTCGGGCGCATCGAGGCGCTGGGCTTGCGGGTGGCCCTGGATAAGACGGAGGCCCTTTTATTCCATGGGCCCCGTCGTGGTCCACCCCCTGGCGCCTCTATCGTGGTTAACTCGGTCCTCGTACCGGTTCAGGCCCACATAAGATATCTGGGCCTGATCCTCGACGGTAGGTGGCTCTTCGACGAGCACTTCCGACAGCTTGCTCCGAAGCTGGTCGGCGCTGCGTCCGCCCTTGGGCGACTCTTACCCAATTTGGGCGGACCCAGCGTTGCTACAAGACGGCTATACACGGGGGTTGTCCGGTCAATGGCACTGTACGGTGCACCGGTGTGGGCGGGTGCTCTGACCGCCCAGAATAGGGCGCGCCTCTGGCGCCCTCAGAGGGTTATGGCGGTTAGAGCCATACGCGGCTACCGCACCGTGTCGACGGAGGCGGCGTGCGCGTTGGCCGGGACTCCCCCGTGGGATTTGGAGGCGGAAGTGCTCGCCGAAGTATATCGGCGAACGGCTGAGTTCCGGGCGGGAAGCGGCAGTCGGCCCCCGCCCGAAGAGGTGCGCGAATGGCGTGAGGCCGCTCGCCGAGCCACCATGGCTCGTTGGTCGTCCCGGCTGGAGGCTCCACGTGCTGGCTTTGCCGCCGTGGAGGCGCTCCAGCCGGTCATCGTCGAGTGGGCAGGGCGGCAGCACGGGACCCTTTCCTTCCGACTGACGCAGGTCCTTTCCGGGCACGGCTGCTTCGGGAAGTACCTGCATTCGGTCGCTAGGAGGGAACTGAGTCCCGCCTGTCACCACTGCGACTGCAGTGAGGACTCGGCTCAGCACACGCTGGCGGTTTGCTCCGCCTGGGCGACGCAGCGTCGGGCCCTCACTGCAGTCATCGGAGGGGATCTCTCGCTACCGGCCGTCATACGCTCCATGGCCGGTAGCGACAGGAATTTTACCGCGGTCGCGACCTTCTGTGAGGACGTCATCTCGCAGAAGGAGGCGGCGGAAAGGGTCCGGGAGGACGATCTCCACTCGGACCTAATTCGCCGCCGGCGAACTGGGCGGCGGAGGCGCGCTTACCAGCGCCTCATGCCGCCCTGAGTGTGGCCGCGGGTGGACGGGACGGGTTTTCCCCTCCACCCGCTGTAGTGGCCCCCCGCGAGGAGGCGGCGTCCGCGTGTGCCTGGACGTCGCCTAATTTAGAGAATTTTACCCGAAGGTGGTGCCCGCGCTTTTGCGGGCAGGCGCTAGGAGGGTTCCGGATGTCTTAATAAAGCTGTTCCCGGATCCCTCCTACTTAAGGCGCAGTACGGCACACCGTGTGGTTTTAGTCGGTTCGATTCCGACACACCGCCCCGCCGAAAACCCCGGCGGGGTGACGGCCCGAGGGGGTTTCCACACGCACAAAAAAAAAAAAAAAAAAAGGTTGATATTATTAGACTACATATATATGGATATTTTCCCTGATGTGCTGATATTTTTCTGAACAAATATAATAATATTTTACTTATATTTTTTTTTCTTTCATTTAAATAGAAATTAACTTCAAATATGTCTGCGGTTCCTTAAAGCTGAAAAAAATCAAGGTTCTAAGTCAACGCAATCAAGAGAGGCCATATTTTAACATTGCAGGTAAATCAGAACCTACAGTGTTTACATTGGCCAAGAATCATAAAATTTGACGGGAAGCAAGGTCTCACAGCACAAGTAAAGGAAAAATCCGGAAATCTTTAACTTGTAAATTACATAAAAATGTTTTTTGCGTTTTAAACTTATATTTTGCGCCTGGAAAATTGACAGACATACATCGATGTATGCCAGTATTTTTAGAACGGCAAAGTTAAGTTTGACACTCACACACTAACACACAGTGGAAAAAACGGGCACAAATTTTCAAAAATCGATTTCCTAGATAGACGAACTATCTACATACAAGTTTGAACGGAGCCCTCGGTGCGCGAGTCAGAGTCGCAGTTGTCCGGTTTTTTTCAAGTTCATGTTTACATTGGATGGAAATGTTGAATGTTATTTATTGTATAAAACTTTAGTAAGTACACCATCAAGCTTAAAGTAGAGGGTAAAAGTTGGCATCTACTATGCAGCTTAAATCAATACAATAGTATCGTTTCATAAATAATAATCATAATAATATAATTCCATGCTTCTTGAAAAATATTTCTATTGTATTAATAATAATAAACATTTGTTTAAATTTTTTTTGCCTCTATGAGTAGTAAAGATTTGCTTCAAATGTCAAGATCAAAACGGAATCATCAGTGTCGAATTTCGCTTTTGTTGTTATAAATTTAAAGCAGCAGATAGCAGTAAATAGTTAAAACTGAGCTATTTACTGTTGCATTAGTTTTCACAGTTTATGTTTCTTTTGTATATTGTCGATTTTCTATAAATGTTATAGACACCACTGAAAAAATTATCTCACAAAGGGATAGATACGCTTTGAGGAAGAACACCTCTGTAAAAATTGCTAACTCATTTTCTAATTCTCTTTCGCTTTCACTAGAATCCAGAATCGTTTCCATAGCGTCCCTTAATGGTACATTTCTCTGAAAGACTGGCACTGGAAGCAGTTTTCCTTACCCTGATTAGTGATTTTAAGACGCTTTGGAATTAAACATAAGTGTCATCATTCCTAATTTAGTCATAAATATATGTTTTTTTTTTTTCAATATCTACATACAGTTGAACATCTTTTATTTAATTAATTATATGACTTACAAAACTTAAAAAGATTAATTCTATATACAACTTAAACATTAAAACTAATAAAAAAAAATGAAAAAGAAATGTATATGGGCTTATTTACATGCATGCGTCATAAAATTCCTCCACATCGTCGCCTACTGGCAGTGTTCCCAGAAGGCTGGCAGCATTGCCACGTTGAATGGCAATGCTAATTCTCTGTGCAAGAAAAAGGCCCGCCTTCTGGTCACGAGAAGTGTCGATCAGTCGCTTAGCTAATTCTTTATAAACGGAACGAGCACTCGGACCCCATGACCCAAGCGTCTCGACCCCAAACGGCTCAAAAACATAGTTACCAACTAAATTATTGTATTTACGCCGTTTGAGGCTTTCTGCTGATGCAGCAGCAGCGCCAGCACAATCAGCTGTACTTGGAAGATGTTTTTTTTAGTTTCAATTTGAAACATTTTGCTCGCGCTTTATTTGAATACTCAATAGAATAATGGAGTTAAATATTCGTATTTGCGAATACTGCATATAAATATATTCACGAATGTGAAAAACATTCGTTACATCACTATAGTGAAGCAGTAAATTGTCAGTATATTACTGAAATAACGATGTGTAGAAAAGGGGCGTCGGTGTTATATTCGTGGATGGAAAAAAGACAAGTATAAATATAAAAATAAGACAATGCTAGCGACTCTATGCATGGGAAGCTAGACAAGTGCAAACCTTTGTGTTATGTTGTATAAGTCGGCGTAACACACTGACATAAGATGTTTTTGTTAAAAATGTTTGTTCTCGTCGACTCCCATCAGATAAATCACATTTCCGCACACCGACGGCAACGCTCGTCTGATTTTCACCTTTGTTTACGATGCTTTGGTAGTTATTATTATTGTGAAGTTTAAATGCATCTCTTCTATAATTGTTTAATCCTCTTACAATTTTTATTCAAGAAGTGACTACTTCTGTACGAACATTTACAGTTTGTCATGGAAAAGGTGTAAAAATAATGTGTAAAAAAAAGGCAGCCACGACCTAGCGTGCGGAGGGCCTTGTCCCCCCTCCGGTTTGGAGCGAAACAGCACGCCACCATCTCAGGCCTGCTTCTGCTAGAGTAACGGGCAACTACTCCCGGCAGCCTCCCCCGTTACCCCCAGGCCAGCGCTCATGGAGGCCGGAGATCATTCTGCGCTCTCCGGCGGGCGATTGGAAGACTGGTCTTTCGCGGTAATTAATAATAATATTGTAAAACAGCATACTAAAATTAGATTATACTAGAACCGTTGCTTGAACAATTTTGCAAAATTTAAGTTCCTGTACAGTAGTACAATGAAGTGGGAGGAGTTATTACTAACTTAATTAGGTTTTCTCTTTCGACTTTGTGAGCCATCTTTGGGCATTTATATAAAACAAAGTAAGGAAACCTTGTACTAAACGACAAACGTTATCCTCTTTTCCCTGTAGTATAGGCATGGTATTATATACGAGTAAATTATTGTTGATATTAGCCAGCGAGCGTGAGCAACAAATTACATTCGAGCAATAAAACGAGTAAATTGAGCAAAATCAGCTTTGTTTCTGTTTAGTACGAAGGCCGACAATAAATCTGTAATTCTGTAGCTTGTAATACCTGCGATAAAATATAACCTATACACGTGTACGCTTACACGCTCCTGTAATGTCACTGTGCAAGAAAAGACTGTTAGAAGTAGAATAAGGAAAAATCCAACATAATAAAAAAATGTTACGCTAACTTAAGCTTTACGTAATTAGTTCTGAACTCACCAAATAATAATTTAAAGTCAATATGCTTAAAATAGAATCCTATTTCCACGTAAGGCCTCGCTCGTTGTAAGAAAATCCTATTATAAATAAATCTATCATGACTGACATACGAGTCCCGAGTTCTCCCCTGGTAAGCAAACGATTGCATTACATAAAGTGGTAAGAAAATAGGGATACTGTTTCGGTAATATATAACCGCATTAGTGGCGGTTTTACAGGAATTGTGTAACGTAACGGGATTAAAAATTCTACCACCACGGTGATGCTGATTTTATCCATGAATCTTATTGAAAGACAGTTCAATTTTGTCATACAGGTGCGTCAGATATATACAACTGTCACAGAATGAATCTTGAAAAGGAGTATGCCAGTAGCGAAATTGTACACATGAAAAATAAATTATTTATTTATTAACCGACGAGAAAACAGATTTCTCAAGTCGAAGTTATACTTCGAAGTAAGTCCCGTAGAAAAATAGAAGAAAGTTTGTACACCTACTGAGTTTTCATCTGTGAACGGATTTTGTTGAAACTTGGCACACATGTAGTTCTAATGACACTACAAGATGACGGACACCTGGGGTGGATCTCATGACGTAGACGGAAGCAAGTCGAGAGAACTCCTCAGCAGTTTACAACGCTACCTCGTGTTTGGGCTTATCCATTTTTTTCAACTTTAAACCTAATAAAAGATTGTTGTTTAAATATTGATAACAAATAAAAATTAATAGTTAAGTTGGTACTTTTATTCCATATTAAGTAAGACAGATATTATTATAGTAAGAGGGTTTAAGTAAGTTTCTATTAATTATTATATATTTAAGCTACAAAATAAATAAAAGTAAAGGCTTTTCAATAAAAAGATAATGGAACCATAAAAGAAATGTAAACTAGTTAGCCTAACTAATCTCTTACACTAATGTATAATATATAATACCTAAATAATTTTGAGTCGGCGCCAAACATACAAAAAAAATCACACTGCACTCCACTGTAATGGAGTGGCAGTGTGATTGACTGTGACCTCCTGATGGCTATTGGTGTGGGAAGCCTCTCTCTAGAGACCATGGTTCTGTCCATGATCCGAAGTGAGTAGGATTCTGGGGTCTCGTTTTGTGAGGAGGTGATGTTAGCCAAAGAGACGGCGGAATGAGAACTGGCGAAGGCAAGCACCCTCCCATACGACATACCACTTCAGCGTTGGGTCCGGTGAGGTGATGACCTAAAATGTCTATCGCTAATTTTCGATAGTTCGATGCTTCCTTAGAATTCCTCCTTGAGATGTAGCTTGGGCAAGGAAAACGGTGAAGCCTCTGTTCTTTAGGGGAGATATTAACCCTATCGGACAAAACGGATAAGAACTGCTCTTCGGGGCTGTGAGGGCGATTTCGTTGTCTCTGGATTTCTTCGGACGCAATGGACCAAGTCACCAGTTTTCCGGCCCAACAAACCTTAAATCTTTAACGGCAAATTTCATTGACGTTTCAATTTCTCTAATAACGTGCGAATAAATTACTTAAATATCAAAGAAAAATTGTGATTGAATGCTTGCTCAATAATGAAGTAATATTGTGTTAATATTGTCTTAACTGCCTCTTTATATTTTGCTAAAATAAAGATACGGCATTGATTTACTAATGCCAATGAAATTAGTTATTTATTTATACACAAGATGCGCTCACCGTGCATTAATACAACATTAGGTAACCTCTACGCAAATATTTATACAATTTCTAAGGTTAATAAGTGAATACCAGGCACATTTTACATTTCGTGAAAAAACTCGAAACTCGCATGTGCGAGAACTGTATTCAAATACCAAATTAGAAACAAAGGTCAAATAAACACAAAACATCTGAATTCTGGTGACCTTTACAGTCAATCACAACTTTGGAGAATATTAAGAACAGTGGAAACAATTAGGAATCTCTGGAAGGTTTTTAAGTAAAACTTCACAAAGTTTCCCAGTCAATAATATATTAAAAACCCGTTATAATATAGGTCGAGGTTCGAACCTTTTCGTCAAAGTGATGTAATTAAGCATCCGTTAGTCGGAAAATAAATTGGAAAACGCTTATTTCCGTCAGCAGCTAGAAGACCTACAATACACGAGCAACTCGATCAGTCAACACCTTGAATAATGTATATTTATAATGTTAGTATATCTGTATTTAAATATATTATTCGATGTATCTATATTTATGAGTGATCCCCAAACATATTAGGTAGTTAACCGATCTGTTCCTCGTGTTTCATCCCGTTTAATTTGGATTAGGTATACTTATCGCTACGCATTCTTTACAACAGATTACCACTGGATTTACCATTGGATTACATTTACAGCTGCTCTCACAAGAAACAATTAGCCAACTGCCACCAACTCTTCGGAGCGGGCTACGTGACGGCGACAGCTACGAGGTTTTTCACGCTCTCCTTATTACACTCATACGTGTGATGGCCGATTATCCTACTAATATTATAAACGTGAAAGTTTGTGAGGATGTATGGATGTTTGTTGCTCTTTCACGCAAAAACTACTGAACCGATTGCGATGAAACTTGTATGTTGTTGGTGTAGTTTAAAATATGATTAAATTACTTCGGAATAGTTTTATTAATATGTGATTCCAGTTTCGGTTTGAAATGTCAAATTCCCAGTGTACTTTGATTGAATTTTAAAATCACGTTTATTTCGAAATCTATATATATAAAAATGAATCCCTATTTCCCTTGGTCACGGCATCACGCGTGAACGGCTGGACTGATTTCGCTAATTCTTTTTTTTGTGTTTATTATTGACACGAGGAGGTTCAGGATGAAAGCAAAAATTAATAAAGATGCGCGGAAAATTAGAAAATTTAAGAAAACTTAACGAGGGATTTACGCGGGTGAAACCGCAGGGCGCAGCTAGTGTACAATATTTATATTGTCTGACAGATACAATACAGGAACTAACTCTATTATGGTTCTTGTTTCGGACGTTCCCACTGGTTTACTTCAGTGATAATCTTTATGAAAATTAAATGCTGTTCGTTAGTAAGCGCATAATTTCAGAACCGCTTCACGGAATGGGTTGTTTAATTTTTTTTAAAGAAAAAATGTCCAAAATTGCAATCAGTGGTTTGAAATTAACTTATCTGCCTATCAACTTACTGGTAAATTGTGGGTGCAAACTACTTTACCTTATTATCGAATTTATTAGTCGAAAGGGCGGAAAGTACTTGAGACTAATGAGTACTTTTACACTTCATTTGGAAATAATACTATGGTATTTACTTATTTGGCTGTCAATCTTTTGGTAAATTATGGGTACAAACTACTTTAGGTTATTATTTAATTTATTAGTGTAAAATTTCTTTGCGACTAATCATTGATTTACAAAACATGCGCTTATTTATCTATTACTTATTAGCTCGTAATAAAATATGCTATGTGCACGTTTGTCACATAAAAGGTATTAATTGATAATATTCTAGCTGCTGCACATAGCATGTTTTAAAAAGTGGTCATGGTTCTCCGTACAGTGCGTACATGGCAGTTATCTTATATGAAAGACTGTTTGGTGAAATACTCTTCCTAGTCAAAATGCATACCTGAAAGTACCAAGGTATACCTGAAAATGTGGTTATAAAATCGGTTAAAATCGATATTTCTAAAAAATTCCAACGGTCTCATAAACTTAAACGGTTTTATGAATTATTTTCTAAGCTGCTCCGACTAGTTTTAGTAGTTTAGAAAAAAAATGGCGCATTTTGCAATTAAGGCTAAAAAATAAAATGATCGTTAATAATTTCAAAAGTTTAAAATCGATCTAACTGAAATTTATCGCACTTTTTAGTATCATCACAAGCTACAATTTCAGAAAGATTCAGACTTCTACGTAGGTTCCTTTCAAAGTTATGAAAAATTTAAAAAACGCTCTTTTTTAATTTTGACCTACCTTTGCTGTTAAACAAAAGCATTTAGTGACTTTGAACAGGTTTCGTTTTGTAGGTAATTTAAATGAGAACAAAAATGCTTTGGGCACACATGACGAAAAATGTACTAGAAACGAGATATCACACAAAATGTAAAAAAAACTATTTTTTTTTATTAAATTGTTAAAAAAACGACGCCCCGCTTGTCCAGACTGCGGGTATCGAAATTCTTAATTAGCGTATTTTTTTACTATTTGTCCAAAAATAAAAATGCGTGGTAATCGAAATGTCCATTTTTGATCATAAAACAGCTAGGTTGACTGGGCTAAAAATTTTTGATTGATTTTAATTGATAATTGAAAAAAAATGATTTTAAGATTCAGTCAAAGTAAAAACAAAATATGGGATGGGAATTTGACATTTCAAACTGCAAGCGTGGTGCAACGCCTTTCCATTTCCAACTCCTTCCAGTTCCCTAAATTTAGCAAATAACAAGTGCTGTATTTACGATTTAGAGAGTTAAATGTATTAAATAATAGCGTGTGATTACAGTGTGTTATTATTTGAACGTTACACAACCGGGAAGCTATTTTGGCATCGGCGCACGTCTGGGGCAAACTTACTTCCGCACCACACCGCATCTTGGTGCAATACAAAGAAGTAACGCGCTTACTGAATGGTATGTACCTACGCCATGATAATTGGAATTTATTTGTGTCATTTCATTCTGTTGCGGTGGAGAAGGAACGCAAACAACTGATTGTTTGTTGATTTACAATAGATTTGCTCGTCAGTTTTCTAATCACTCTTAAGATAAGTCGGAGGCCAACACAATTGAATAGTGAAACGAGTCCTCTAAGAACAAAACGCTTTGCTAGCGTTCAAGTTATTTTTTATATCCCTCAGGAACTGTAATTTTTTATTATGAAAAGTAACCATGTCCTTTTCTGTACCCTTGGCAACGTGTATGTAAAAGGACAATGCTCATAAATGTATGAAACCCTGAACTGAGTTGCATCAAAACCAAACTCGGCTTCTCATGGACTACATTTAATATACCAACACGAACAACTGGTTTTTTTTACCAATAAAACCCGGGTTTTTTCACCATTTCATAAAATTGAGAATAACCTGAACTACTATTTTCATTGATCTAAAAACTACCTACGTGTAAGTTTGAGCTACGCGAAAAGCTTACAAAAATGTCTTTCTGTGGATACCTACTTATGACAATACAAAAGTCTACCTATTTACCTACAGTCATTAGTTTGATTTTGCGCTACGCAATGTACACGCAACACGTGTAAGTATCGTTTTTGTTCGGTACGGTGAACAACCTTAATCGCTCGGCGTCGTCGAAGTAGCTGATTGCATAAATGTTGTTTGATTGATTACATTGCAGTTTTTGGCTGTATGGGGTATTTATTGTTTTTTTTTCGGTAAAATGTTCTGTTAGAAGAGGATGGAGGAGGAGGAAGAATGATGGTCTGAATCTACTATTTCAAGATTCGGCAGGTCGTTTCTTACACCCGTTATATATTATATAGCTCGTAACATTCGTTGGATTCCGTATAGCAAAACGAAATATTCGTGTTTAAATAATTTACGTTAATACGTAAATGAACAGTATAATGTTAATAAAATGCTTATTCGCTCGATGCCTGACGTAGAAAGTTGTATAAAAATGTGAAAATAATTACTATAATAATTTGAGTTTGATGCGTGAGAAATATTGGTACCACTTTTGGTCATTGTCCTTTCATGATAATCGGTTGAGTAATTAAGGGTAACGAGTAGGACAAAGGGTACCTTTAATCGTGACAAAAGTACTGTTCCCCAGGGATACTTGAATTGATGGACGAAATCTACATTAACACTAGCACAGCCGCGACCAAAAGCAGTAGGTACCATGTTTGGTACCTGTTACCTGTGTCGCATAGGCCAGGAGCCAACGTCTGCATGCAATCACTGCGGAGGCTGTCGCGAGGATACTGCATTCCACATTCTTGTGGGGTGCTCAGCGTGGATGCAACAGCGCCGCGACCTCGCAGCGGCTATCGGTGTCGAAAATCTCTCGCTGGAGACCATGGTTCTGTTCATGGTCCAAAGTGAGAGTGCGTCGGAATCTGCCACTTCTTTTTGTGAGGAAGTGAACAGGCGAGGACTAGTACTCTCCCGTCGCGAAGAAGAGGCACCAGGACTAGTAAATGATCTCAATTTCTTGGGTAAAATAGAACAGAACACTAAAAATCACACTGAACTGTCAACTTAAAGAACAATAAAATTGCAACCTAGCCCTCGGCTTAAAGGTTCATGGTGGATACTTAAATTTCATATACAAACACTTTCAGATTACATCTGATGTTACCAATGTTAATAGACACCGATAGCCGCTTACTATCAGACAGGCTGTACTTTTTGCCACCTTAGCAGTATAAGTTTTTAAAGGCATACAACGTACGTTACATAGAACATTTATTACATACATTTGTGTATTAAATCTTTATATAAACTATCGCTTGAAACTGAATTAACATAAAAAGGAATATGATTATCCGTTAAAATTTTTAAATTTCGTTTTCGTAATAGTCTAAGAGACGTGGAAGATCGACCTTCACCCATCTGATAATCAGAAGAGACATATTTTTTATCAAATATCTTTTATTTATAAACATGCTTATGACAGCTTGCCTATCGAAAAGTGTTCATGGCTATTTTTAATTAAATTAATTTTAATCAATTTTTTTTATAACCTTCACTTTTTTCACAACCGAAAAAAATTAATTTCAACTGAGAGTTTTCAACAGAGAACATGCTTTGGTAGGCTTGCCTACTTATTTTTGTTTATGGCTACGGTTATCAGATGGGTGAAGGTCGGTCTTCCACGTCTCTTCTACTATAAAGTGTGCCCATGGCGAGGTGAGCGTTAAATGCACGTTTTCGCAGTTCAGCTCAAATTCTGCATTCCTTGAAAATGGGCGTAAAATGCCTTAATGTCAATTGCTTACGCCCGGTTTCTAATAGTGTGATCAGCGCAAAAATTAACTAATTGTATGTCAAATCTCTTTTTTTAATGTCGTCTGAAATAGTACTCAAAAAATTACATCTACAATACATGTATCATTAACCTAGAAAGGTTTTAAATATTAATATTGTTGTAGGTAACTGAACAACAATATTCTAAATAAATTATCCCGGTGACATAATAGTCCTTGAGACCGACGATAGCATGTCATTAACTTTGAAAATTAACGGTGACATTGGGGATACTACGTTAAAGTAGTTCGTGCAATCCATGCATGTGCGTGACGTACATACATACGTACGTGAACCGGTATTTTAACATAGATACATACATAATTATGTTTACGTTTAGCACACATAACGTATAAAACTACTATTGTAAGAAAACAAATATGCTTTCGGTAACATATGAAGAAGTCACTAAAGAAGTACACATAAAAATACTTAATAATATTTTAATTTGGTATGAATTGAACGGAATTCACAGCAATTCATTCCACACGTCCATTCATATGCACCACACAAACAACTAGATCAGAAGAATTGTACGCACGATGTAAGTGAGTATCTACTATATTTTTACAAGTATCAATTGAAAATGTAAAACACCTCCGAGTAAAAATTACCTTCAACGATTATAAAAAAGGTGATGATCTTTGAACGGCTGAACAGATTCTCTCGAATTATCTATATATTAATACGTGAAGCGAAAACTTTGGATCCCTTTTTACGAAAATTGGGTGGACGGAGGAGTATGAAATTTCGCACACTTATAGTTTATACAGAGAAGAAGTGACAAATTTTAAAATTTTTGAACAATATTTGCTTCAAAGTTTAAAAAAATGCAAAAACGGGTACATACAGCTATGAGTGTCCAGTATATATTTAGACCTGTTATGGTACAAAAGTCTATACAATGACAGGTCAAGTAATATTGGCCAATGAAATAAACCATGGTCGAAATTCGACTACCACGCGATCTCTAGTATATATTATTTGACATTACAAATAGACCCTTCCATTTTATTTATTTGTATTGATTCAACAGTGACCCTCCAATAACCCTCCTTTTGGCTTCGCCGTAGTCTGGTAAAAAGTAATAGCTCTAGTATTAAGAGTATAGGCATCGGCGGGCTTTATTAAGTATAAACGGGAAACAACTGAGCAACAGGTTAGTTTATAGGCTGGAAAATGATATAAGTAATATGCTTTCTTGTATCAAGTAAAATCCACCATTCGTTTTGAACAGCTTATAGAATAGTCTGAAGAACCACGCCAAGCGAAGACGCAGAACAAAAATTTGGCACGTATAAAATAAACAGTAGTCGTCATTTAAACCGAGTAAAATACATCTTCATACAAGCTTACATAATTCATGAGACAATTTTTTTTTTTGGGGTGGAAGATTCTCATTGATGTTCTCTGCCTTTGGGGAGGAGAAGGGGTCTGTCACCTATAAAGAACTACATCATCAGCGAGTAACACAGGCTGTTGTTTATTAACCGACGAATAAACAGAGGAAATTCTCAAGTCAACCTGTATATTTGTGTTTTTTTTCTATTATGTATGACCACATAAAACTTTTTACAGGATAGTTCAATTTCGTTAATTCTTTTTTATTCAATAGTTTCAAATTTGAAAACAAAGTTCAACCCAAAGGGTAGAAAAAAAAGGGAATGAATTATTGTTCACCCACTGAGTTGACATCTGTGAACGGATTTTGTTGAAACTTGACGAACACCTGGGGTTGATCTGATAACGGAGACGGAAGCCAGTCGAGGGAACTCCTCAACGGTTTACATTACAGCAGCTACCTCGTGTTTCGGCTTATTCATTTCTTTTTCAATTTTAATGAAAACTTTAAACTTAATAAAATAATGTTGTTTAAATATTTATAACAAATAACAACGAATAATTTAGTTTAAGTAAGTAACTATAGTACATTAAGTAAGTTAGATAAGTAAGAGTTATAAATAATTTACTATTAATTATTATATATTTTAGATACAAAAACAAAACTTCTTAACAAAATATTAAATGGACGAAAAAAAGAAAGGAACTGAAAAGCGAAAACTAAAACCATTTAGCCTAATGAATGAATATAAATACCTAAATAATTTTAAGTCGGTCCCAGACATGCTCACAGTGAGCATAGGCATGCAGGGTGAATATTTCATATAAACTGACGAACTTCGTGTGGTATACAGCATTAGCTGACCACCAAATACAAGGGTGTCAAAGGTTAACTGCTACTGTAAGACTCGTCGCAAGGCATATAAATTCCAACATAATTTTCACCGATGTTTTTTTTTTGGTTCAACAACCCTCACGTATTTTTTCTAAATACCTAATGTGGCATCTAATTAGTTGCATTTGACTTAAGGAGTTGAAAAAACTATTCTAATTCAGCTTACAACGAGGCCCTCTTGCATGGTAATCAGAAGTTCTTTGCTCAGTTTCATCTTTTTTCTATTTTTTTATGCAACATTACATTAAATTTCTTTCAACAGCTAGGATAGGCAATCGACAATGTTTGGCCAGATATCCAGCCTCAAGGCAGACCGGATATCCGGTTTCTGACCAAACAACTCTAGTTACATCTCTAGTCTTTTCATTCGGAAGTACGGAACTCTAAACAGAGATTCAACTATCGTATTATTTATGTTTTTAAATTCTCCATACTCTATAATGTGTACGTTGTCCTCATCACCCGTGTCCCCATTAATGGGGACAGCGGGATTGGAATAAAATAATTAAAAATTGTTCCCACTGTCCACATTGCTCTAACTTCGTTAATAGGGACAGCGGGACTAGGATAAAATAGTTAAAAAATATTCCCATTGTTCCCCCTGCCCTGAACGCATTAAGAGTGACGGTGGGATTGGAATGAAATAATTAAAGAATATGCCCGTATCCCCATTGGTCTTATACTTACAAGTATAGAACTATAGACAAATAAAAATAAATTCCTACTTTCTCTATTAATATCCATATGGCAATGGAGACAACAGGCATAAAATTGGCGACTTCTCATTGTCCCCATTGGTAGTTCAGGGTAATGGGGATAACGGGCAAAATAAACACCTTCGTTTCGTTACACCAAAAAAGTCGTGGCAACACTTAACTGATCCGAGAAATAAGTGCAGTACATATACATTTTCATCCAAAAAAAGTACAGTTCCGGATGGAAGGATAGTGAATTAATTAATTGACAAATTCTACGTTAATGCGAGCGAAGCTGCCGACAAAAGCTAGTATGAAACTAAGTTAAAACTCGCCAAGTTACTGCAGAACTTCTGGCCATGACCTCTACGTTACTCGAGAAACGTTTTGCGGTCAGCTGAGTCTTGAACTCGATATATCAGAGTTATTATGAATTCATGTCATGACCGCGATGATGAGATTCCACATGCGTGCATTACAAGAAACTAAAGTACAACGATTGTTTTGATCACAACTGCGCAATTTATCTGCAGACTGGTAATATGTTATATGTATATCAGAGTAGCAATGCAAATAGAAAGTTAAACATACAGAGGCTACGTGATGGATGATATGGACAGTCCTCAAAAGGCATGGAATGAACACAAAGCACGGTCTATAAAGATTAAACAAGAAAACATTGTCATGCTCATCACATTCATCATTCCGTAGTTTTGAATGTGGAATGTAGTTTGATATAAAAGCAGCAGCAGCATGTATGTTTGTGAATGTTAGTTTTATGGCTTCGTTCTTTAGGCATAAAAAAGGGCTTAGGATAATTTTTTTCTTTTGTACTCTTGACATAAACATCTGAAATAGATTGTAATAACAAGAGTGAAAACAGGACCGTGAAAAGTTCTACAAATATGAATAAACTAATTTTGAGTCGGCGCCAAATAATGATTAGTTACCTACGTAGAGCCTTCTCCATTTCTACGTACATATTAAATTTAGATGATTAATCAGATTACTGTTTGGCACCAACTCCAAAATAGTTTATTTAAAGTTTGATAGTTTATATAAATAAGCTCAATACTCAAGACTTATTTATTTTCTGCTTTTTAGTTCTTTTTAGGGGTGGGCGTTATTTCACGACACTAGTTACAGTACCTACGTAAAATGTATCCGCATAACTAGTCTCAAGCCAAATAAGACACCAGTGATTTATGTGAATACGTAATTTTCGCTACAACACAATGATCCTAGTAAAGTAACTATTACAAGTGGAGACGTTGTTTTGTTGATGAGTCATACAAATGGAGTTTCAAGTTAACTAAGATACGTTACAATGAGAACTCGTTGCGCTATACGGATGCTGTTTCTTTATATTCGGGTATAATTAATATATACATCAGTTATACACGCCCGGACAGATGCACGAGCAAAGAGAAAAACAGCGAAAGTTTTACTACAATGCATATAATTTTGTTGCATACGTCTATAATTTTAGAGATTAGAATAGACTCCTTTTATATTGACTCTATTTTAAATTAATCTCAGCGCTTCTGTTAGATGAATCGTGTTAAACACTAATATTTGTTTTGTTTATTTATTTGTAATGATATTAATAACTAAGATCTTTTTTTTGAGATATTAGATTAGTATAGGCTGGTATATGTTTTGACTTTATTTTAAAAAATCTCAGCAGTCATGTGAACCAATACATGTTTTCACATAAATACTTTGAGTTGATATAGATCCCAAAAAAAACGACAAATGTAGCCGCACTAAGTAAGTAGCCGCACAATGAGATGAGACTAGTTACGAAAATCACGCTTACTCGTAACTAGTTACGCCTTTAAAGTAACTAGTCACGTTTCGTGAAATTCACGTAACGACCCACACCTAGTTCTTTTTCTTCCTAGTTTTATATAAAAAACAAGAAAACTTTTTAATAAAGCAACCGTCGACAATGATCTAATATTTGATATTAATTAATCTACATAATATACTAATACTAAAAATCTTAAGAATTAGTGAGTTTGAATAATCCAGGATCTACCAGTCTGATTCCATACAAAGCCTTTTTCATTTAGATGGCACATATACTTACTGGGTAAGGTTATAAGCTATATAAAATTAGGGTACAACCCAGCGAAGTAACCGTGCAGAGAAATGTACACGTTTGAAACCGAATGCACTGCAAATTAATTTCATAAATAACTATCAATACCCAATACTTCAGCATGTTCGTGGGAGAGCCATGCTTCGGTACGTATGAGCTGGCTATACCATGGCTGGCATGGATACCACGGCCTCACAAAAAACCGGCAGTGAAGTAATGCTTGCATTGCTTTTCGCCGTGTGAGTGTGGCTACCGGAGGTCCTAACCCTTCCCCCTCCCCCTATTCACACTTTAAAGCCGACAACGCAGTTGTGACTCTTGAGCTGCAGGTGCCCATGGGCGGCGGTAGTCATTTACCATCAGGTGACCATACCATAAAAAAAATACGCTGTGATGAACGCAGTTATGGAATTTCTGAATCGTATTGTCTGACCTAGACTAGTCTTAAAAATACAATACTCTCTTTTATTATTAATTTTATCGCTCAATGACCGATATGGCCGTGTTTACAATGATATGGTATGATAAAGAAAAATCTGATATCCAAGATAATTTACATCCAAGAACATCAACATAGTTTGTAAACCGAGTTTGCTCAAGTGTTTTTGAGCGGTAAGTCGGTTAGTACGACAGAAAGTCGCTTGACCTATTAGGGGAACCACAAAAAGTTTCGTAACTTTCGTAGATACTTAATCTGATCTAATTTTGCGCAAGATTTAGTGAGTATTAAATCAAGCATGTTTGTGAAAGATGTATGTGTGAGAAATTTCTAATATCAATGTTGTAACAAGTTGTGGGCTAACTTTTGTTATTCCACTTATCCGCGCGAATAAACAAAGGCAAAATAAGCAATTTTCAAATAAAAATATGGATTGGATGTCACAGCGTTGATAGTTGGATCTCCGTCTTGTCTTAGTTTAAGTTTACCTATTTTTTTCAAGCAGTCATCGTAGGTAACGTCAAAAGCTTTAGTCTTCAATCATAATTATATACCATAGATGTTTGAACGGTGCTCAAAAAATGGAACCACCTAAACTGTGCTTAAATGCAGTTGGAAGCACAGTTGAGCTATCAGACGCTTCACGTGCCCGTTATC
Source organism: Euplagia quadripunctaria (assembly GCA_963859945.1). NCBI lineage: Eukaryota > Metazoa > Arthropoda > Insecta > Lepidoptera > Erebidae > Euplagia > Euplagia quadripunctaria. Next base: position 8,588,869 of record OY982577.1, read on the forward strand.
GGTGTGTGTATGTTTTAAGTGTAGCGATAATGCTAAAACTATGCTTTAGAAATTCAAAGAAGGCATCAAATGTCGTAGTCTCTTTAAGTGTATTATTTTTATGACAGCTTAATATTTTTTTAATATAATAAAGGCACTGTAACAAACGACAATTAAAAAGTTAGTGTACGTATACACAGCTTTTTCCTCTCGCGAGCGTGCGTGTTTAAAAGTACCACAAGTCTAATACGCTCTAAAAAAAGTAGTAAACTACAGACACTATACATTGCAGTTTTTGTATCAAACTATTACAACACATATTCACAGGAATATTCATTGTATGGTCTGGTTTACTATTACGATGGCATATTAAATGCATGACCGTAAAGTATGTGGAACTTTTTACCCGATTTTTACCCGGAACTATCGAGTGCAACTGCACTCGATAGTTCCGGGTAAAAATCGGGTCAAATAGTTATTTGACCCGATTTTTGTAGGACGTGTATTTATCTATGGTATGTATACTTGATCTTAGGTTTTAGTTGTAGTTTTTTTGGATTTTTATATCAATAAATTCAGTGGGACTATTTCTTAGGTGGAAACACTACTAACCTCAGTTTTTGAAATTATTTGTTGATTTGATTCTGAAATTGAAAACACGATTTTGCATAACCGTAAAATTTATATTTTTATAAATAGTTCTATTTGCAAGTGAGTCTATGGAACCCTTAAAGAATCAACTTTCCCAGTAAATATCATAATATCAGCCACCTTTGTACCTTCGTCAGAACAACAAAACTACGTTTATTAATCAGCTAAATAGCAATATCAGAACTTTACAAAAAAAAACAAAACATTTCGGATTCGTGGATAAGCAATAAAATTCGTTAACGGTGTCAAAATCAATGGTGTTATAATCCATACCTTTCATCCACTACCGCCCTTGATCACGACATGGCTCTTCTAACATAAGTGGACGTAATAAGTTACGAGTCCATTAGACTTGATTAGAGGCAACTCGGAGCCGAAACGTCGCCTATACTATATTGGTCCGGTAAAGAGACATTTGGGTCCCTTACTTTGTTGTGAACCGAGGTGTAGGGCTAATATTTGCGTAGACACAGCTCAGCGAATTATTTTTACGGCTATTTGGCTTCAGCAATATTGGCTTAACATGGCAAAAATAATATAACATCATTAATGTATCATTCAAAACTGAGTTATAAACGCAAAAAGTAAAAGCATAGTATGTTGTATTTAGACGTTTTATACGCAATCTTTGTAATATTGCATTGAGAAATAATAGGTATTGGGGCTTTTATGGAATCAGTCCAATCAACTCGGTAATGTAGACTTAAAACGAGACTAGTAAAGATGTAAGTTCAACGTGCAGGTCGGGGATGAATTTATAAGTAATTGATGACTCACACATTTATATTCTTACTGGTTTAACTCAAAACCACAGGGGTTGGATTTATATGTATTAGTATAGAACACGATACTTTCTTTACACACCGTGCTGAAGTCAAAGTTATGCCCTAGTGATCGATGGATCTGGTAGAGTGATTGAACTCTGTTAAAGTCATTACAACATGGATTCCCAATGAAAAGTAATCGATATTACATGCAGGGAGCGAGAAGAGAATAGAGTGGCACGTAACAGCAAACTTTGATGGTTTTTGTTTACCCGGTCGCGAAATGTAAACACTGTTACAGAGAATAGCATCCACCAGCTACATATGTACGTCAATGTAAGAAAATATTTATTCCGCAAACTGTCACTGCATACATGTTACTATCAATACTGACACCCGTAGGTTACGAAATGTAGATAGTTGGGTTCCCACGATAAGATAATAAATTTACTCGTATGTACATAATTCAATGTCTGACAAGTGACCTTTCCTAAGACTGAGCAGTCAGAATGCTGGTCTGTCGAGCTGTACTTATGTGTCTATGTAGTCAGTTTATGAGCCTCTGACACCAATGTTGATACATCCTGTTGAAAGTGGTCGCTTTTAAAAACGTGTTACAATGCATATTCATCATGAACTCTGAGTAAGATCTCCGACTACCGCTAGACTAAGCACCGTCTTGCGATATAGCCATAAAAACTCTTATTTCCCCTGTTGCTGTCCCTCTCCGTGACGCTCTAACAGATAAATAGTGTCGATTAACTGCGGTCTTCTGTAGAGTGCAGTCAGATCACGAGTTTGACTGCTTTAATTTGAGCAGAATTGTGTTGTGCGCTTTTAATAACATACTTCTATAAAAAAATAAGTGCTAGAATTGCTGTTGTTCGAGACGGAGTCGGCTCTCCTATCTAAATGTTAGCAACACCGCAATTCGACTAAGTACTCGATAAAGTAGATACACGTGTACACATAGTACACTGTTTATACATTCTAAATTGCCTGTGCTACTACTCTAGCCGCAAATTCTGTTGGACGGAAAATGTATTCGGACTGTTTAGCTCGATAAACGCAGTCTATTTAACTTAGACATGCACAAAGGCAGTTCGGTTATCGTTTATCGAACTATGCATCTGCTTTTGTCGCTGCTGTCCTGAGATTGAGTTGAACGCCATTGGCAATGGATGTATGTATAATAATTCTGGATATACATAAAAAAATGCTGACTAATATTGTATGCGGAATGTAAAAAAGTGATTTCTATTGTACCAAAACTAGATGTGTACGCTACAGCAATACTTGTACAAGGAAAGTAATTATTAGTAGGATTTAGACTAAATCTATACTAATATTATAAAGCTTGTTTGGTTGAACACGCTAATCTCAGGAACGACTGGTTCGTTTTTCCGAGTGACAAACATAACTTTGCCGTTCTAAAAATACCCTTCCATGCATCGATATACGTCACAATCAATTATCCAAGCGCAAAATATAAGTTTGTAATCCCAAAAAAACATTTTTTTATGTAGGTAATGTTACAACAAATTAACGAGTTTCAGCTTTTTTTTTACTTTTACCTGTGATGTGAGACGTGTAAGGGTCTCGCCAAATTTCACGATTCTCGGACAATGGGAAGGTTTTGATTTAGCTGCGAAATGTTAAAATACATGGCTTCAATGGCCATATCTTTTGATTGCGCTAACTTAGAAGTTTGATTTTTTTACAGCTTTGAGAGACCGCAAGACCCTCAGCAGCAGAGCAGTGACCATAAACACAGGTGCATCTGAACAGCTAGTAGCTAGTCTTACAATAAATTGCGAGTACCTACCCAGACTAGATAGCATAGGCAATCCATTCCTTAATCTCGTGAGGAGGCACTCGTTTTCTTATTTAGCTATTGTGTTCAGGGACTAAGAGCAACTCGGAATTAGGGGGTTTGCTGACACAGTAAACGTCTAATTTCAAATAGAGTCTGAGGTGGCACATAAAGAATTAGTATTTATGGTTATGACGATTATAGTTATTCCGCATTGCTCGAGTCATAAGACACCAATTCTTTTTAATATTTTTTATATAAACTCACCCGAGTATTACAAGTTCCCCATATTTGATAAGAGGCTTTGGTTTCTGTTCGGAGCCGCTCTCGCCGGCTTCCTCCAGAATTGGTGAGTCCGCACTGTCCGCAGCACTGAAACAAGAAATGAATTATTTTAATTATAGGATGTAACTTATGTCAATCGTAAAATATACAATTTTTCTTCTTATTCTCTGTATTTGGAAATGCAAATTTATCTACAAGGAGCCCTACAGTTACTGTGACCTGAGTAAAACTATTGTAACGCCTTATTTCTCTTTTAAAATATCTGATTTGGATCCCAAACCAGTTGTCCTTGTCATGAAGTTGGCAAAAAGCTTAGGTGAACTAGAATTGGCTGGTACATTAATTTAGTGACTAATTATTACCGTGCGAGTCTTAAAACTTAAATCACAGATTGCGGAGTAGTTACTTCGTAACAGATAAATCACTCCCTACAAAAATATCAATACCTACCGTTTTAGTTACCTACTCTAAAAAAAAAATTGCTATGCAGATACACACATCAAAAGTGTCTAGGGATCACGTAAGTTTTAGAATATGGCCGTAATTGAGGATTATTATTTTAACTTTTTTGGGTCGTTATTGATTCTTTTTTGTGAATTTCACTATTTCAATAAATAATTTTCTTTAAATTTTGATTAAAAATAGAAAATCAACTGTGAATCAGGATTCCTTTAAAAGTGTATAATAGCGTTTTTCGAAACCATTATTACAATTTCTGCATCGGTAGTGAAAAAAATTGCATCCATATGGAGCGACGCCATCATTTGACACTAGTAGAGATAATGAGAGCCGTCGAAATGTTGCAAGCTGGTTTCAGGCAACGTACTGTGGCTGTCGCTCTTGGCACTACACAGAGCGTCATAAGCCGCCTCTGGACACGCTATCTTATCACGGGCAGCATGGCCGAGCGACATGGAGGACGATCTCACATCACCACTCACAGACAGGACCGGAACATCCAAAATACTGTTCGACGGAATCGTACCTGACCGTGACGAGGCTCTACAGATCTTCAGGCTTGCTGATAAGCGACCAAACCATCCTAAATCGTTTACGTGAAGTGGGTCTGCGTTCCTGCAGGCCGCTGTAAGTTACACACCCTACACCACCCTGCAATCGTAAGGCCCGTTTACAAATGGGCTCGCTAACACAGAAATTGAGAGAAAGAAGACTAGCGTTGTATTTGCTTTTCCGATGAATGTCGTTTCGGTATGAGGCCAAATACAAGACGTACTTGAGTTTGGAGCACCCCTGGACGTCAACAACGTTTGAAATTTTGTCAGGAAGTTCATTCATATGGAGGGGGAACAATAATGGTTTGGGCCGGTTTTTGGATCGGTGGAAGAACCGATTTCATTTGGATCAGGGGCAACCTCAATGCTCAGATTTATGCGGAGAGGATTGTTTCAGACGTGATCATCCCTTTGCGAAGCCGGTTAGGTAACTCGTGTCGACTAATGCACGACAATGCACGTCCACACACGGCTAGAGTCGATGCTCGCATCAACGTTCTGCCGTGGCCTGTTCAATCGCCAGACCTCAACCTGATTGAGCACGCATGGGATATGGTCCAGTATGGCTGTCATTGTGTGATTCGTTTCAATGGTGGAAACACAGATTATTATTTTTTATGTTTACAATAAATATTTAAAAATCCTCTATGTTGCCATTTAATTAACGACATTAAATTTGCAAAAAAAATTATTTCTTTTAATTTTTTAAAAATGTAGGTATAAGTTGTTAACTTAAACATTAGGAATTAAAGTAAGAAGCCAGTCTGGAAGACTAGATTTGGTAAATATAAATTGGATATTTTTTTATAGTTATAAATGTACTTGATCCCTAGACACTTTTGATGTGTGTAAATTAAGTACTTAATGCTAATTTTTCATTTAAATTTTTTTAGTTTACAAAAAATCCTAGATTTGTTCTATTTTTATACAAAGATTAATAAACTTCTTCCTTTTTCTAAAATCTCGATTATCTCTATCTGTATAGTGGAAAATATTCTAAGTCTTACAAAAAGTTTCAATAAATAATTTGAGGGAAACAAGGACAAATAGCGTTAAAAGATTTTTTTTAAATTTCATAAATAGTGCTGCCGGGATTTTTTTCCTTACTTTATTTCCACTCTGCATGCTTTATATTGCACATAAACAGCCATGTCAATTTTCACTGTGAATTTACAGTATTTAAATACTATATCAATACGATCTCTAATTATCCCAACTGTCGGCAACCCACTGCGCGTGACTGCGTACAAGGTCCGCCAACGGACCAGGACAGCCTGTAAGTATTTAGCGCGCGCAAGTATATCAAGTGACATAGGCCTGCTAAAGTAAAGTTCCAAGACTCGCAAGTTTGTTATTTAGAATTCGAGCCTCTTTCTCATTTGTTACGCACTTGGAGCTCTTGCTGATAATTTTTACCAATAAAATCAATTGTTTATACTTGCCTATATTGCTACTAATCGTATATACATCACACCTATATCTTTTTAATAATTATATATGTATGTATTAATAAGTTATAAATAATAAATTGAAGATTTTTTACTCTCATTTGTTTGATGTCAGATAGAATGAAAGTATCCACAACTATGATCCAAAAATATCAACGTTGTCAATTGTTAGCATGGTTTAAAGTTTGGTTCGATAATAATTTAATAAGATTACCCACAACTTTACTATTAAATACTGCACACGTATTCCTCCACTGAGATTTTTATTGATATGACGCGTCAAGCCTACGCATCAGAGAAACTGGTCTAAGACAGCTGTGGGTCAAGATTAGTGGGAAATTATGACCACGCCCGCCGTAACCGGTCGCGGCCGATGCACCGACACTTACGCAAGCGATATAAAAGTAACCATTATTAAAGTTCCACAGCTGTCAAACAATAAATGTATCGCATTCTATTTGCGTCTATGAAGTAATTAAACGACGACTAGTTTTACCACCATTCCGTATACTTTGTTCCTCGACCTAAAAGCGCTTTAGTGCTTAGTGTTTTCGATTGCATCGCGCGCCGATAACTTATCATTGCTTGCCTGCGAACTAGGGCATCTATCTATCTCTAAACATACACATTCTGCGTCCATGTACCTGTGGCACACTTCACTATCGTTTTTAGTGACTGATTAGATATTAGTGTATTATAAGGACGACGGGACAAAGGATACTAATCAAACGGTGTCGTTTAAACAAAGATACAAACTGAACGAAGGAGTATGACGAGGACAACGGCGGCCAGTGCGGCCCTGATTACGGGCACGGGGTCAAAGCCCTTCGCCGCCCGCCGCCATCCCATTCTCTCCCGGCCCAACGATAGGTCCTTCTACTAATGCCGACCCACAATTACCGAGAGCCAGCATTTAAATAATAACATTTTCTGGCGGGTCCATTGTCAACATAGAATATTAAATTATACGAAACAGATGCAAGAGAATTTCGATTGACTACAAACATTTCCCTCTACAAAGTGCTGACTAACATGAATTAAATCTAGATTCAAGATATTACGTAAGAGTGCCAGTCGATTCCGAGACACTAACAATTAAGTTGATTTGCATGTCCGTGTGTAATTTTCCTGCACGATTCTTCCGCTTCTCTCACACCATTCTAATGTTACAATTTTTGATTAGATTGCAAACAGGAAATCGAAGAATAACTTTTAATATGCTGACAAGTAAAACAATATTGGAATAAACGTAATCGTAGTGATAATTCTGAGAATTACTGCGGAGGTGAATCAACCGTCTCCGAGTGACGCTAGGACTTGTAGTACTTCCACTTCGGCATACGAAGCACGTGGCGATAAAAAGCTACGCTGCATCCGGTTTTGCCGCAACTCACCAAATGCGGCGAATATGACACCGACGGAAGTATTTTTGACCAATTTTTACCTACATGCTATGTAAGTAAGAATAATATCAACAACTTTAACGTACGTACGGGATGATAACGTTGACTGTTATGCACGGTATGGGATTATCTATATACGTAGGCCTACATTGCTTAGAATAATCATATATAATGGGACCACAACTTTCCACCGGTCAGAGCTAAGTTATTACTTATGGTTGAGGTTGTCAGCAAATTTGGAAATGTGTCTCTGTAAATTACTTAGTATACTATAATGGACTTTTACGATCCCTATGTAAGGGGATGAAGATTGTTCCTCATTGATCACCTTGCAAAAGTATAACCAATCGACCGAATGTAGGACTGACTGAAGGTGAAGGCGTAACTCTGACCTCTATAGAACGGGAACTCTTTTAGGTGCTCTCGTATTACTTTTATTGAGTCGCGTTAGTTCTACTTAATACTTAAAGGTAGTCAGATAGCTCTTTATTGTTAAGGACATGGAACGCACCAAATAAAGCCTGACCGGTAGGAGCGATCTCTTCTAGATAACATTAAGTCGGATCTCAGGTCATGGTTTCTATGATCTGAGGGTTTAATGCTTAAAAAAGGTTATAAGTACACACACCTACGTAAAGAGGACGCGACTCGAGCCTATAAACCAGTTTCGTTTGATGAGTTTCAATAAAGTTATTCTCGAGAGACGTGCGATATAAAGATATGCTTTCGTATTTCTGTAGTGCTTGTACTTTCACCGTTCGCTTACTTACGATCTGTTGTAAGCTCTAATGGTAGTCGCTACCTATTGTAAACACTTTCTATCTCGACTCATATAAGCCAATAAATAACCAATAAGTGTAGTAAATGCTTTACTAGCTGTGTCCCGTGGTCGTGGTCTGTTTTAATATTGCCTGCAAAGGCCGTAAAGCTTCAATTTTCTCACTCAAAAGAATACATAGTTGAAATGGACAAAACATTTTTTTACACATAAGAAACCACATTAAAAGTGGTTTGGTTATATGTACATACTCAGATATGTACTTTGAAGATGTCCGACTAGTTTCGCGGTCAGTACATAGAAGCCCTCTTTATTAAGACGCTTCCCAATGTGTCGTGTAAGTTGCTACTCTTCTTTGCAGAGTTGCCAACTCTGGAACTCGTTGGCACCCTATAATCCAATAACCTTAGAAACTAAACTAATAACTTGTTTAACATTTCATCCTCCTAAACTAAAGCAAAAACCAAGGCAAAAAAACCCCTTGACTGTGCAACGTGTGGCGGTGATGAGAATTGGGGTTTCCCAACATACAGAAATGAGATTTGGGACAACAGTATAAGCTTAATAATTACATATAATCTATACTAATGAATAAAAAACTGATGAGTTTGTTTTGTTATACGCGCTAATCTCAGGAACCACTGGTTCGAATTAAAAATTATGTTAGTGTTGGATAGCCTTCCTCGATGGAAGGCTATAGGCTATATATAACATCACGCTACGACTAATTCCTATTAGCGGAGTATCAATGAAAAGTATTGCAAAAACGGGGAAAATTTACAAACGCGGATGAAGTTGCGCGGGTCAGCTAGTATTTTATATAAATTATTAAAGGCATGCCTCAAGAAAGATAGGGTTTAAAAAATAAGTTAAATTAAGTTACCTGTAAATGTATTACTAAAACGTTGACTATGACAAATAAAAATTCTTTTATATGATCGTCAAAAGGAAGATTCAAAACCAACGGTCGGTAGGCATCGGACGTCGATCCAACGGTTTTTTTTTTTGTCAAGAGCAGGAAATTACCTTGATCGAAGCGCTATCGATTTACGTCTGCCTCGGATTGTAGACAACACTGATTTCTGACTATAACTTCAGTTTCTTTCTCAGTTTCTTTTCAGTAAACTTAACTACTGACACTTATAAATTCTTTGAGTTGGTTAACTTCGGATGGTATAAGTAACTTACTTGGTACCTTGGCGACCGGCGCCTCATTAATTGTAAAATCGTTTTTTGAAGTGAAAACTTTTTTAGGCACTTTTGCGCACTTTTGCTATGGGGAAAAAGCACTGAACTCGTGACCGTCACGCTATGCGCACAATAATACATATATAGATCCACTAGAGGGCGCTAATCTAAACATTGTGTTCTGTCAGCTCCTTATTAATTAATGTCATCAACCTGCTAATGTGACGTTTTAAGTTCGTCGTTTCGTTTAAGTTTTCACTTTTGTCGGCAGTTCCATGAGTGCCTATTTTTTTTTAGAAAAGACTACAGTATGTGAAACAAACTAATTATAAAATTACGTTTATGTGTAAAAGGGTTGCTCGTTTAAAGTGATTACATACTATTCCATATAATCAGCCCTTTGAAATTTATCACAAATTTTCTTAGCAAATTTATTGCACTATATTGGTTTCTCCTATTTAGCGATAACGGTTCAAGGGGAAACCACAATGAATGGCTACTGGAAAATGATGCGTTCATTGAACTGATTTATCCCTGCATACAAATACATGCAGTTTCACTGCTTTAAATTTAAATGGTTACTGTTTTGCTTTTCGCCATGAATAACTTGGCTAAAAAACCTTCTCGGGGTGAATGCTGGGCAGCGGAAGCTCGGGATCTGAAGGATGTCTAAAATCCGAATATATAGGTAGTAATAGTTTTATTTTAGAGAATGTAATAATTTACACACTCTATGTGACATCTTATCCAAAGGAAAAACCACCTTAGTTCACAAAATAAAAAGAATAGTCATAAATTTAAAACACCCCCGACTCGAAAAAGTCACTTTTCAAACAAAAAAACGCACTTAAATCGGTCCATTCGTTTCGGAGCTACGGTGCCACAGACAGACACACAGATACACAGACACATCAAACTTCTAACACCCCTCTATTTGCGTCGGGGGTTAAAAAGTAATATAAAATTTAGGTTGACATTGCGAGTAGGTAAAAAAAGTTGTTCTCATACAAAAAATGTGTCGTAATTGGTTTTTTCTCGTTTCTATGATAGACGGCACCTTACTCTCAGTTATGTACTCGTAAAATGTCAAGTATGTATGTATGTATGTATGCGTACAGTTCAATGTTATTTCACACAGGCATCAAATCTTCAACACACCATGTATTAGCAAAAGTAAAACGTTACAAACTGGAATTTAGGAAATTGTTTCATGACAGTAATAAAAGCGAAGAAAAACAATTGACTACATACGCCCAACCCCTCCTTAATCAATACAAATAAATAAAATTTAAGTGTCTGTTTGTAATATCAAAATATTTTTTTTAAGCTAGTACAGTTATTTGCACGATACCTATGCCTAAAAATCAGTTTTTAAAATTGTTGTGTCTGTCTGTTTGTTCCAGCTAATCTCCGGAAAGGGGAGACCGATTTCCACGGGACATTCACTGGCAGGTAGCTGGTGTTATAAGCGAGTAACTTAGGCTACTTATATTTTTTTTAAATAATTAGGGTTCCGCGCGAAATATATAAATATGTAAACACAAAGAACTGACATTTTATTACTGTCACTAGAAAGTTCTAAAAATCAAAGTCGTTTGTTGTTCTCGTGATTGTAGACACAGTTCCGTCCATCTAATAAGGGGTCGGCCCACGCATTCCGTTTTGGATGGTAATCGACAGAAGACTGACAATTACCGTTAGATATATCTACTTGTGTTGTGATTATAAATTTATACGTTAACACCTCTCTCTGCCCGTAGAAACTATTCAATACGGTATTAATAATATCTTCCAGAGATTGTTTCTAAAAATTTACTGACCCAATTGTCATAATGTCTAAAAGTCGAGACATTTGGTATAACTTAATTTTATTTTGACACAAAAGTGCGATCACTTTTGTGACAAAATAAAATATTTTTTTCGTGTTATTATTATTATTAAGTCCCCAAAATCCAGAATGAGACTAAATCCGTCAACCTATACATATTTTGAAAAAAAAACAATAAAGGCTTTATATTCTATCCATAATTTCAATATTTAGATGTCATTTTGTCAGATTGATGAATAATGATTGTTTATTAATTTTATGTCGGAAATTGTTAAAGACAAGTCTGTAGCAGGTGCACCTTTACGAAACTTAAACCTTTTATGCCCGGTTCCTATAATCAAGAAACGATTCGTTTTGTATACGGACTGTAAAATTTCGTTGAATTTTCAACGAAAATTTTACCGTCCGTAAGCAAAACGAATCGTTTCTTGATTATAGGAACCGGGCATAAATCGTTTAAAATTACCTCTTTTATAATTATTTCTTTTCAGTATCTCCCTTATTACCTTTTCACTAGTAGTAGTGAAACTGTAGCCAAATATCAGATTTCCTTTACTTTTTTACTACCCCCGTCTCAATCTGCTAAAATATTAGATGTTTTAATAATAATAAAGTAAATAGTAGATTTTCCGTACAAGCTTTCACCATAGAAAAATGTATCTCTGTAATTTTATCCTAATAGATACAGCTTATGTTTTATTAAATGAAACGAAAGTAATGGACCGAAAGGGATATTGCTAAAGCTCGAGCAGGTCAGGGTCGTAGTCTGTTATCGTAGTCTGTCAGTTCAGGGTGGAAGTCCGAGCCCTCTAACACCTACGCACCACCCTTGATGATCTCATGAACATCATTCATGCAGCTGTTGCAAACATCAATACAGACATGTTGAACAAAGTGGACGAAACTTTGGATTTTTATCATTTTCAAAAGTAATTAAACAAAAACTTTAAATATGCCACTATGTAATAAAAAAACGAAATAAAACGATATCTGTAATACATTTTCTTTTGTGTATTTTTTTAAATAAGGAAGCTCCCGCACTCTGTATAATATGATAGTTAATTAGTATTGTTAGTAGTAAGTGTGATTATGTTTGGAGAACATTTGATTTATGATATCTTTACAATAAGATATTTCTATGTCTATAATTTTGTGAATGCTAGAGTTAAATGATAATTCATAGAAGGTTCATAAACTGCCATGGTTCCAGACTATAGGACAACATAAATGGAGAGCCAAACTTTGAGCAAAAAGTATTTATTTGAAAGGTAAAGTGCCAGGGTAAACAATGCCATTAGAACTTTCATTTATTTTAATCTATAAACTTCAAACAACAGACGATTTATGACGATAATGAATAACTATGGTTGAAGTATGTCATATATGTTCCTTGTAAAGTATTTTATAAATAGATATATTTATCGTTGGACAACGATAAATGGATAATGTTTTGATTATTACAATAACTTTTTTACAATAACAATTAAATAGAAATATCTGATATTTGACGTAGTTTGTTTACGCAGTGATTAACAATGTATTTATTTATGTAATTAATAGCGAATAAAGCCTGCTTGATATATTAAGCGTTAAGAGCCATAAATCAATGAAAATATTTAAGTTATATGTAATGGAGAGCGTGCAATTTTTGAACAAAATTATACGAAAACTTACCTATGGTGAATAAAAGCATCAATGTGGAAAATAAACATTTATTACCTCGCAGAATGATGAGAGGCAAAAGAAAAGTTAGCACTTCGTCCTCGATCGTGCAAAAATAACGTCGCCTGATAAAGATATACATTATAATAGGCGTTTATAGTCTTGAGTACAAAACTCTGTTGATTACCGTGTGCAATACCGTTTAGAAATAGTAAAATGACTACATACTTATTTTTTAAATTCCTATGTCATTATTTATTTATTTAAGGACAAGCAACAAAGCATACAACAAAATACATGTTAAAGTTCCCATATTTTTACATTTTATAGTGTAGCCTTAATTAAAGGCTGCCACGGCATGCATTAAACGTAGAAGTAGGAAATGCAGATACAAAACAGATTTTGCCTATCTAAATAGATTGTTACATAAATGCAGCTACATGTTATCAATAAAATTTGTGTGCGTACCGATTCTTTTAATAACATCCAACATACAAATACAAATTAAAACTTACTAATAAATGCGATGTTTTTTTTTGTGGTTAACTCGCATATTAACTTACTTAAAGTCCTTAGCGCAAAGCAACTGATATCTAGATATACGAGCAAGTTTGTAAGGCACTTTTATATTTATCTGACTGAGTAACCGCGAACAATCAATGTACATCGAGATATTATGTACTAGAGAAGCCACTCACAACAAAATACATTCCGTTTTTATTTGAATTAAAACTAAAAAGCGCTGCAGCGCTCAAACAATAATTTGTAGTCAAATCCTACAGTATTAACAAACAGCGCTCGATCGACTCTCGATCGATCATGAAAATCACGGCGCAAAAAATCGCGCCGTGATTTTCATGGCGTTTACGCATGTTGCCCAACGAACTGCTACAAAGATTAGTTTTCAATGCGGTGCAGGGCCGCAGTTCGCGTTACAAGCTGTTTCTTCGTGGTGTCTACTCTATACGCTAGTAATAATAACTCAGTGTCAATGTAAGTGTTTATTATTTTGTAGAGGAACAGATGATCTAGGATCATCATCACGGTGATTTTCTAGACTCATAAGTTTGAAATGTTATAAGCGAGAGCTAGCTAGTTAATTTTCTGACCATATTGCAGTGATATGACAAGTGCCAAAGAAATCTTTTCTGCACTGATTCTAAGCGACGTTTATGTATTTCGGAGAATGGAGTCCAAACTATGCTGCAATATTCTAAGCCTGACCTGACCATTGAGTTAAAGATTGCAATCTCATCTGAGGCGCGTTTAAAATCGCTCCATTACTACCTTTTACATCGCCATAATATATTGATGAAGGTTAACTATTGTTACCGTTATGTTTATGCTTTAAAAAATACCAAAAGAGGCTTAGGCTTAGAAGTGATCGATTTAGCTCTAAGAAGAATAACGGCAGTGACAAAAAGTTAAATTAAATTAGGTATATTATTCTAAGAGTACATAAATCCTGACCTAATGATATTGTGATTCACGATTATAACAGTCATCCGTTAATGATAATGTTTTATGAATCACAGTATTAAGAAATGGGCCCTACCAAGACGCAATAGCCACTGTAGGCACCTAACATGTGGTTGAATGAATTCGACCAGGAGCTCCTTCATGTTCAAAAATTTACATGATTTTCGGTCAAACAAGTTCATTGGTAGCTTCATAGTTTATTCACCCCATATGGACAAACACGTATTTTAGTATCAGGCTTTAGATAAGATTATCATTTTTTTTTTTAATACAAAAATAAGTCAATGCACATACGTGTGACGTTTCGTAAATTTTGCGAAACCTAAAAAAAATCTATATAAACCCTTTTTTATTGAATCTTTTCAAATAACATTTCATGCATCTAAACCAATTTCCAAAACACTTCTTCTAAGGCGCCTCAGACACTTTCTCCACAACCTGCTCGCACGCAGCTACTGGTAGGATATAGTTTTCGTATTTTCGATGAAAACTGGATCAGTTGACTTTTTATTTTAGGGAATTAAAAGACGTCACACGCTGCCAACACAGTCACTGCTGTAAGACGGATTTTTTGACCGGTGGAACTCCGACAGCTGTGCTGTCCAGGAAGTTCCTAGTTTTGAGCGCTGCGTGCGCGGGCGCGTTGTCGTGTTGTATTCCAATTGGCATTAATGCTATTTTGACCACGTAAAGGCATTGACTACTAGTTACTAACTAACGGTCAAAATCTTCTCTGCGCTTTTCGACCACTGTAATTTAATTTTGGTAGGCCTTGGCACATTTTGCAATATCCATACTGTTGATTGGCGAGTTTCTGAATCGTATTGATATATCCAAGATTCGCCGAGACAAGACAAGACAAGACCAAACTTAGCTATCGTGTCATGGCACTATTCCACGTGAGCCCACTTCAGAGTATCGTCGTCGTTATACAGCTCGCAACTACGCCCCTCATGCGAAGGTTCTCATGTAAAATCCTGTGAACGCTTCCTGAACCAATCTGCAATATATACTGAGGAAATTGGTACACAGTTGCCTTCCAAGGCAATTGGAAATCTATCATAAGATTATTCCGGTAATGTTCTCGAGATAGAATGCTGATATATGAATTTATCAGTGAGACACGATAATTACATTTAGTTCGTAATAAAATGTGGAGCGAAACTTAAAGTTGCAACTTTTGTATTTTTATAATCTTGAAAGTGTTCTATACAGAGAAACTCTTTTTCGCAAACTTTCAGAATGGCCTGGTATAACAAATCACAAAAAATAAGAAATGGTATGCACCAAATGAGGCCAGATAAAGCCAAACGGTCAGCAAACTGTATCATGTCGTTATTCTGATGCGTACAACCCGCTTTTGGAGGTCCGATCTTCACAAACTAACTAACACTAACTAACCAACAAAAGCGTATATTTATGCCGATCACTGCATTCATATCATAGAGGGTATTCTTCTTCAATGAACTGGATTAATGCATGTGCATAGTAGGTAAATGCTCGAGGTTATTAAAGTTCTGTCAAAGGGAGCAAAATAATCGGCTTATGCAATAAACTAAATGATGGTAGATAATGGTTGAGAGGGGGTACAAGTGTGGCAAAATATAAACATCTGTTGTGCAGGTGCGAGCCGGGAGTAGGGCCTCGTGTATTGAAAGCAGGTGTCGAACCCGTCGGGTGCAGCGCTGTTATTGTTAAAAGCCATTAGAAATTGTTGTTTTTAGAAATTCGCTCAACGTTAGTTCTGTATTTGGTAGTCGCCGAATAGGTATATTATTAATATTATTCACCTAAATTAGGCAACCTTCAGACAAGTTCTTTTATATATATTTAGTTTAACTTTATTGTTCAAAATCGGTTATGTATAATAAAGAATAATATGTTATTCTAAAAATTTAAATAATTCTATTTTAGAATTACTTGAAATAAAGTTTTTTACTCCATAGCTTTTTTACCGATCTTTGGATCACATAGCATAATTTTCTGTACATGGATTTTAAAATGTAAAATAAATTTAAAAACTACCTCATTTAGACTAGTAATAACAAATAGCGACGTGTGATAACGAAAAAAACAATAACAATGAAATAGAAAAACAAATGTATGCACCTATGTATAATAAATTGAAATAGAAAAGGCAAAGGTAACGCGATAACCGGCGACAGCTGCTAAGCTCAAATCCTCAAATTGCAGGTAAGGGCCACCCTGTATTACACACATCAACCTTTATTCCTTCAGTCATATTTTATAACTCATAAACTCTTTTAAAGATTAGCTTTTTACCGTCAGCTTCGCTCGAGTAAAAAATATTTTTCTATCCTTCAGCAATAGTAGAACCAGCTTTTTCTCTGAATGAAAAATGCATGCCTCTTAAGGTATGTGTTAATAGCCTGCTATTACGACTATTTTCGTTTTGTTATTATTAAAACATTACAACAGTTATCTTTGTGTGAAATAGCTGACTAAACGGGTTTTACGTGCAAATTTATGACTAAAAACTGTTTGACCGATATTTTATTACAAAATACGTAATTATATTTACAAGTATAAAGGATGCTTTTGACACACATTTTTTTTTAATGTAGTTAAAATGTTACAAAATTAATTAGAAAAGCAAAATGTAGTAGGTTTATAATGGATGAATAGAAACAGTAGCTTCGTTAATGGTTTGTAAAAAGCGAAACCCAAATATAGAGCGGCAAATCCGCTGTTACACATTTCCCTTATGAAATTAATATTTCTTGGCTATGGTTGAGTGATTCTAGTCCATTTACTAAGAGAATGGACTTGTAAATTCACGTACTATATGGATCGGTAAACGACGGGTCTGGCGCAATAAAAAAAATATCCTCTAATATATTTCCATCAAACCACATGGTTTAGCAAATTCTACTGCATTTAATTACTCAAATGGATAAATTAGAATAGTATATTTCCAAAATGCAACACAAGGAAATATAAAAATTTAGTAGTAGTAATAAATTGTTAGGGACGACGTTCCTAACAATCTATTACTATTTTTATAGACGAAGGAAATAATATGAAATTCTGTAATTGAACATAGATGTAGGGAATAAAATTTTACATTATCACTTAGCGACATATTTTGCACAATCAGCTAAGCGAATACGGACCGCAGGGCGGACGTAGCCCTACTAAGATGAAACTTTAATGACCGAGGGTTAAAAAGAGGGCTCCACGCAAACGTCACTGTGCTTTGTTCTCAGCCTGTTAAAAATAAAACACGAGTGTTAAGAGTTTTATAAAACAACATATGCTACTACAAAAGTCGATAAAAGCAGGTATTAATCAGGTTTACTTCAATCATTTTTCGTTCATGTGACTATAAAAGGTGTCTGAAGGGTTCCTTTGTTTAGATACGGAGCATAAAGTAGACGCGAACGCCCGCAAAGGTCGTCGACAGACCGAGATAACAACATAAGAGAAACATTAAAGACAGTCTGTACTTAAATGCTAGTACGACGCAATAGACATCGCAAGGTCGTAAGTTAGATTACAAGAATCGACGGCTCGACGCATACTCGACGCATAATTTTATGTTCTTCAATATCTATTGTTATCATGAAGATGACAACAATAACAATGATGATCATATAGTTAATTGATTTAAGTAATATAAAACATATTTATTTTAATTAAACCCACTATACACAAGTACACACTGTGTAGGAAACACTTGGTCTTTCCTATATATATATACTATTTTTAACTGAAGCTAAAATAGCTTGATGTACAACCTACAATCCCACAAGAACCGTGTTTTTTTTTCTAGGGTTTTCTAGGGGTATAAATACGGGTAAGTAAGTAGTAAGGGGTATATGTACTAACCCTATTTATGGCAAATGAAGAATTTGAATTTGAAGTACCTTGTACATAATACCTCCCCTATGTAAAAGTATGTTGATCTGTTGCTTCAATTGCGTGAAACAAGGAGAAACCACCAAATAGATATCCTTTGTAAAATATTGTAAGGAAACTCTATACATGTTTCGATCGTAATACACTCCGGAGATGTATCTTTGATGCATCTTTACTCATTTCTATTCATATACAGTTTTGATTGATAAGTAAGAAATGATTGACTTTGATTAACTCTCCGTCTGACCTCGACCCCACTTATAAATCTACGTAGCACAATTACGATTTCAAATTAAATTAAGCATTTAGAATTATATTTACATGAAGTATGTGTGAACTGAAAATAAAACATATTATATTTTCAGTTTAGAGTTTTATTTATTAGACAGTAGCCGTTGTGTGCGATTTGTTAAACATGTATGACTTTTTCACACAGAAGATGTGGTCAACAATTGTAGCTAAACATTATTGAATGTTTGCTTAGTAGTGTAGAAAAAAAAAGTAACTGAATGCATTTTAATTAGCGCTCTGACCACCTTTACTCATTTGTTTATATTGATCTACACTTACAAACTTTCCAAAAATAGCAGTAAGGTTTTTATGGTTTACTTACATCCATCTCACCAGTACTTGATCACTCACAGTTATAGGGAACTAGGTTTTAGCCTGTGGCTTCACTCATGTTAAAGTTATTATTCTATCCCTACAGGATAGAATAGGGAACAGTTATTTTTTTTTGGGTGAATGGTACCCTATGTCTTTAACTGTATACCTGACAATGTGTATGCAAAATTGCATGATGATTAGTTAAGTAGTTAAGGCATGAAAGTAAAACTTTCATGCCTTAACTACTTAAACCAATGCTTAGTTACTGAGTTTATTTGCTTGTGCACCTTACTTGCATAAGCAAATAAACTCAGTGTTATATTTACAATATTAGGATATTAGGTCCAAAAAATGCAGTTTTGTAATCATGGAATTTTAGAACTTAAGTAACATTTTTTAAATACTTTTAATAGAAATAATTAGTTTAAAAACTAAAATAATAATGTTACATTGCTATTAAGTAAGTGAACCACATTGCACTTTCTCCTTTCATTAAATTCACTCACAAATCAACTCGATCTTTATGTGAAAGTTATTTGTATAAAAAATTATGAGAGCTTTTAGATACATTTTGATAATCTTTATACATATGCATATAATACTGAAATTATTTAAAATATTCAAGGACTATTTAATTACACTTATTGGTCATGTAAAAAAGTAATTAATTAGAAACACCCACTAGTCACCCTCAACCCCAATGGTAACAGAATTGCAATGGACAGGGAAAGTAGACTGAACTTCCTCAGCAAGATTAACTCCAAATTCAGATTGTACATAACAATCCTACACACCCTTTGCCATTATGTGGGATATCCTCAGGAGGGGGTTGGTAGCAAATGACAAGCTGTGTTCTCCCTGCTCTATGCCATTCAATACTCATGGCAAGCTTGATCAATCAATTTATGTCACTTGCTTGTAATAAATAATATTTCTTGTAGTTGAGATTAAAAGGACAAATTCCAAATAACACAAAAAAAAATAAAAACTTATTATATATATCTCCCTTCAGAGTTTACAAAAACCTGAATTTAAAACAGAATTTGTAAGAAAAAACAGTTCCTTATTCAGACCAAACCACTTGTCAGTTGAAACTAACATAAGTTAACAAATTATAGATTGAATATAAAAGTTTAAATCAGTTTTACTTATAGCTTAACCTGTCTAAATGCTTATATTTTTCCAAGCAGTTCCAATAATATATAACATAACCCATAAATTTGACTTTAAATAACTAAGTGGTTTAAGAAGTCCTTAGGTAGCTTTCTAATTCTCATAAAACTCACAGAAATATTATTAAATGAATATTCTTAGAACCTTAATTTAACCATTCATTAAATGATTAATGATTTTGCAACAAATTACTTATTGTAAATGTATTCATCTCATTAACAGAAGGATGACAACAAACAACAAGGTAATTTCGAAACAGTCTTTCTGGTTTAAATTCATTGTTTATGTTGCAAATATCACATGTACTTCTATGTTTTATGTTAATTGCTACATTCTTTCATATCTATAACTGTAAATACATTGCTTAACATTAAGATTGAAAGCATTCCTCAAGATTTCCTACATTTCTATAGCAGAATAACGTGCTATGGATAATGTAGTCACACATAGAACTTAATTGTTCTTCTCCGTTTCATTAAGCTTATAGCGTATCTTCTTAGATTGAGATGTTCCAGAATATTGTTGCATTAATTGCATAGTTAGAAGTATAGTCAATTTACAGCTCTTTGTGCAATAGGTATGATTGATGATTTGCATGCTAAGTGACACATAAACCTAGATAACTGGAACCAATGGTCTATGACTGATCTGTTACAGTTATGCTATGTTAATTTCTTTATATTATTGTATCTTTACTTATGTTTAAAAGAAATGTTTAAATAAAAAATCTATAACTTTAGAAAAGTTAGCAATAAAACTTATGCAGTAAGTGAGGGTAGAAAATTCGGCTTGTATTTTCGAATTTTGTTACAGAGCAGTTTACGACTATTGACACGAAATATGAAGGCTTTATATGTAACCTTTATTATAATTTAAATTTTTCGAATACTCCTAGATTGTTTTAACATACAATTAACATTTCTAGAACAAATCATGTGTAATACGTTTATCAAAACCCTACCCCAAGTTTTTAGTGATCGATAATTGTGACAAAAAAACGCATTGTCAGCGAATCTTCCGGTTGCATACGTATGGCAAAAACACATGGTGTGCTTCAAGATTGTAATATTTGATGTGTATCATAATAAAAATCTCGCATTTCTTATGAATTGCTACCAAACATAAACAAACAAAAATATGTATCTAGGTACGCAACATTGCATATACATACTATAACCACTTCTATCTGGAACTTAACATGCCGTCCACCCATGTAACAAAGCATTTTACTTGATACTATTTATTGGCTTGTAAATCTTAATGTATTATATAGAGGCACCATGTTGTAGACAAAAACTTACCGTTTTACGACCATGATAGAATCCGTCTCCTCGTTTGTGGACCCTATGATTCGAATTATTCTTTACAAACGACACTAGAAATATCGGAAACACCATGAATTTTACTGTATCACTATCAATTCAATTTATGAAATTCACACATCGCTAAAAAGCGAAAAACGCACTCTTCTTCATAATTCCACTAACTTCGAATAATTGGCACTCCACTTTGATGAACATCAAAAACCTCATAAACACAAACTAAAACTAAATGTGTTTTTAGATTACAGAACAACCAACTTCAAGGCAATCCAACGTGCGGAACGAACTGTTATGAAGTTATAGGGAAAACATTATACAATGTGACCAACATTCCAAAACCAAACAGTTGGAAGTTTGTAGAAAATTGTTGGTGGTAGAAATTGTAAATGCAATTTAAAGGTCAGGAAAAAGAAATCTTTCCCGAATCAAAAATTAAAAAAACATACTTTATCGTTAACACTCTATAAAGACTGTAATCACTTTGGGAACTTTAACACTTCCATATTTTGTAATAAAATACCGGGCTGGCGCTAGCGCGGATTGTTGCAGTTTAGCCAACCTAAGTAACGTAACCGATAACAGAAAATAACTGACATTCTCGGTGTCATTTATGTTCTATCTAAGTTACCTACTGACTGTACATGTGGAGATAACTATGCAATGATAAGGACAATTGATAAACATAATATTTACAAATATAAAATTATAGCTAGCAAAGTAAGACATATATTCAGGATGCGCAAAATTCAGGGCGGTGTATTTTTTATGATTTACTTCGGGAGCATGCAAAGTTTTATACAAATAATATTTATTGTAGGATATTTACTATTTTATGACTGCTCACGTTGTGCGTATATCTACAGGTACTGTAAGCTTAAGCGTAAGCTGTAAGCGTAAGTGAAGATACCATGTAGTGGTTTTTGGTAGAAAATAGATGTGAGGAATCTCATAAAGACTTGCACCTAGTATGCATCGTCTCACAGTTCGCTTTGAAGTTAGTAAGGCTAAAATAATGATATGTATTTTTAATTATTATAAAAGAAGTGTGTAATCGAATTCAAGTAAATATTGCAAAAAACTTACAACATCTACGAGAGTACTATAGTTAAGTCAGAAGCCTTAATTTCACCACGCACAACACAACCCGTATAATACTTGCGAGTATCTAGGGCTCAGTAAGAGGGAGTAGTAAATTTAGATTATCTGAAAAAAGTATATCTGCTACTATTGGTATTATTTTTTAGTAACTTGGTTATTAGAGTTATTATTAATGTATTAAGAGGTTGGTAGTAGCAGTATGATGATAATTAAATTCATACTTTCAAACATAAAATTGCGGGTTTAACACTTTTTGTCTATCCATCCCACGAGAATATCAGACTTGTAACAGTGTCCTCGTTCTGGTACTGTCAGCATGAGATACTAGTAGGAGAGCTTTTGAACAATTTAGGGTGGGGTAATTGAAGTGAAAACCTCTGGCACATTTGAGCACTTTTGCTATGGGGAAAAAGCACTGAACTCGTTACCGTCACGCTAATAATACATGTATAGATCCACTAGAGGGCGCTAATCTAAACATTGAGTCTTGTCAGCTCCTTATTAATTAATCTTTAAAAATATAATTAGTTTAATGAAAGTGAAAAAAATATACTAATTAGTCTGTGGAAGTGTTATCTTTACTTTAATAAACTTGTGAACTAAATACGTAGTGACAAAATTAACGACACAAAATATCCAGAGATACCGGAATCTGTATGCACTTATGATGATGTCACTAGCAGATGGCATCACTTTCTGAAGTGAAAACTTATTGAGGCACGTTGGGCACTTTTAGTATGGGAAAAAGCACTAAACTCAACTGGCGTGGCCGTCACGCTCAGATGACATTATGTGTGTATGTGTTTTCACTTCTGACGTGCAATCCTGCGACTGACAGTTTATTTTTTAAACAGTCCACTATAATAGACCAGATGTAATCCTACAGGATAAAATAACGAAAATTACATACCTGATAGATATTGCAGTTCCTAATACACACAACCTGGAGAAGACAATCACTGAAAAAATGAGCAAATACGCAGAACTCAAAGATAAAGTCACTAGAATATGGAAACCAAGGCCAGTACTTGCAGCAGCTGTACAATCAGCAACTTGTTCTTAAATATTACTTTGTGGCTGTCGAGTTACCGTACCGCAAGTATGTGCCCGACCCAGTTCTCGAAAATGATCGTGCAACATTTTACTGGGATGTTCCATGGGTTAATTGCTAAGAGCCCCTACCAACACCTTCAAAGGTTCACGTTAGGCAGCTGGACTAAGAGCCTGATGCAGAAGGCAGTCTTCCTCGATAAGGCATCCTCGATCCCTGTACTCGATACGGGTGGGGCACTATTTGTCATATTTTTTAATATAAAAATATTCAAAAATGTAATTTACATGCATATTTAAATGCATAAAGAGAACAATAATAAAATCAATTTCGTGTTTTTAAGTTATTATTATGTTGTTATTTTTATTATTATAATTATTGTTGTTGTGTTGCATTAATTCATTAACATCTGCTCTGTATTCTGTCAACGAATCCTAAAATTTTTTATTGTGCATATCCACTGATGCCCAGGTACCTTAGCAAATTAATATAACTTTCATTTAATCTATTGTTGATAAACACCTGACACCGGCTGTCTTAAGTTGGCGGGGAGTTCAATTGTTCGTTAACTGTTCTTCATTGTTCTATCAAAATTATTTTTTGTTCATTCTTATTTTTTTTTTTATGTAAAGTAAAAAATTTGCTCTCTTAAGTTGGCGGGGAGAAGTCGTCTTTTTACATTTTTTTATGCCATTTCACCTGTTCGTTAATTTTGCAATCAAAATATCTTCTTGTTAGATCTTATTTTTTTTTAATAATATAAAAAAATATCCCCAAGTTGTCGGGCAGAAGTGGTTTTTTTATTTATTTTTTCCTATTTTAATTGTCGTTAATTGTTCTTCATTGTTCGATCAAAATTTAATTTTGTTTGATCTTGTTTTTTTTTCTTTTTTTTTTTGCTATTTCAACTGTTCGTTAACTGTTCGTCATTGTTCGATCAAAATTTTTTGTTGTTCGATCTTAGCTTTTCTTTTAATAAATAAAATAAAAAATTACCCTCAAGTTGACGGGGAGAAGTCGTTTTATAAATTATTTTTTGCTATTTCAAATGTTCGTTAACTAGTCTTCATTGTTCGATCAAAGTTTTTTTTGTTCGATCTTAGTTTTTTTTAAATAAAATAAAAAACTACCCTCAAGTTGGCGTGGGGAAGTCGTTCTTTTCTTTTTTATTTTCACTATTTCAATGGTTCTATAACTGATCTTCATTGTTCAATCAAAATTATCATTTGTTTGTTCTTAGTTTAAAAAAAAAATAGAAATAAAAAAATACCCTCAAGTTGGCGGTTTTGACCAAGTAGTTCGTTTGTCATAAAAGTCGGTTCGGCCAGAACTGAATTTTATGATAAATTCTATTTCACTAAAACCTGTCGACGTATACTCAACTTTATTTCCACGCTGCAAGAGTCCCAATTATTCAAATGCTGTATAAAAACTTGTTCGAGACGAACTAAGATGACGTTATTTTAATCGACACCTACGAAGACGCTTACTAAAAACACAGAGCAAAAGAGAGGGCATTCAACGAATAGCGGCTCTCGCTACGTGGTATTAAAGTTTATTTAAGCGTCTCAGTCTTTAGTCGACAAATAAATTGCTTATTTCGATAGCGACATATGTTACCTACTTGTTTAAATTTGAAATAAGACCTTGTTTCGAAGTGTACAAGGTTTACATCTTATATGAAGAAAATTTTGTCAATTATAGTTTAGAGAGTGAAGTAACAGAATTGGCACCATTAAACGTTTAATGCAGAAGCCAGTTTCTAACTAGAGTACTTACTATAACTACCACAAAGAATACCTATGCATGTCAAGAATAATGGGAATAATTCAAGAAAAAGTTATGAAATAGCCAAGAGTACAAGTTATGTCCAATAAAGGGGTAACAAATGTCATACAACAACATTTAGTTCATTTGTGAAAGGTGAAAGTATAACATATTTGTAACATTAATAAGATATATTTGAATTAAAATATGTCTATTGCATGTGGATTGATTAGTTTGAATTAAGTTTGCTTAAATTAAAATAACCAATAACATAACTATAAATTTACAATTTAAAAAACCCTTGACTCGAAAATACCTTCAACGATTAGAAAAGAGCTAATGATCTTCGAACGGCTGAACAAATCTTGAATTATATCTAAGAACACTCTCGATCAAGTGGTTTGGGAGCTACGATCCACAGACAGACACATAGACACGTCAAACTTATAATTTTCAAGGTTTTAGTTTTCATTTCGTTAGTTAATATTCCTCATTCACTTTCAATATAGTGTACACATCTTTGATTTAAAATTTGTTATAGTGTATAGTATTCTACTAGTCAAGCCCTTTCATTTGATACCCATATTGAGGGAGTTGTGAAAAAAAAAATGTAAGTCGCCATTTTGTGGTGGTGGCTATCGTGGATTTGAAATTTATCATAGTGTATAAGTATTCTACTAGTCAAGCCCTTTCATTTGATACCCATGTTGAGGGAGTTGTGAAAAAAAAATGGAATTCGCCATTTTGTGGTGGCTGCCATCGTGGATTTGAAATTTATCATAGTGTACAGTATTCTACTAGTCAAGCCCTTTTATTTGAAACCCATATTGAGGGACTTATGAAAAATATGTAATCCGCCATTTTGTGGCAGCAGTCATCTTGGACCGATTTTCATCAAACATAGCTAAGAACACTCCCAACTACTTCACCTTGCAAACAAAAAAAAATCGGTTCATCCGTTCGTGAGCTAGGATACCACAGACAGACACGCACACACACAGACACATCAAACTTATTACACCCCGTCGTTTTTGCGTCAGGGGTTAATAATGTAAAATCAGGCAAAATAAATACATCAATTACCTTTGTAAATAAAAATCAATTGCCACATGTGTGACGAACTGACGAACCATCACTTAAGGAGGGATCTACCGACATGTTTGATTTTTTTAAGTTGTGCTTGAATATGGCTTGAATTCGACAATCAATAATAAACAACTTTGATATATTTGACTTTTTGATATTGAATTCATCACACGTACATGAAAGGAGGCACAACTTGAGAGTTCTGATATCACATGTTTTTATAACAAAAAAGTGCATGGCTTAAAAGTCGTGCAACCAAGCCATAAAAATTCATTAAAACAAATAGGCACTTGACAAGAGACGCGTCAGTGTTACTTTGTATTTGTAAACTTTAAATGTTCACTACAATTTCGATACTCGGGGATGTGTCTAACTATTAAATAAATAGAGATATATCCAAGGAGTCCACTCCTTGGATATATCTCTATTTTGGACGCTGACTGTACCTATGCAACAATAACATACCGCGAATTTCAAATTATTTCTTGCGTCGCATTTTCTCAAGTTAGTTGCTTTGTGACTATAAAATATCTTAAATTTAAACTATTTTTACGATTGATATTGTTTCCCGATAATTAGTCAAACATATAATTCGTTCTTTGAATAATTGTATCATTGTTTACAAGTTTTAACTTATAAATATTGTTTTCTCCTGGCAGCCTGGCATTGCCGATGCTATGTCTGTGACGGTTCTCACACTTCTCACATCCCAGATGAGCCTCTGGTGATAACCAATTGTGCTCTTTTTGTGCTCTATCGCTCTGTACATAGGGGAAAACGAAGGTAACATTACATTACCAGTTACTTAACTGTTTTTATTTTTAAGTACTTATCTCGCTACGTTTACCTCTAATAGCATGCATTCAAATTGTAGCATGATTTTTTTCTAACATTCAGAATTTAAGGCATTGCACTTTGTCAGTACTCAGTACCTACAGTCCTATTTTTTAAGAAATTTTATTCTAATCGATCTGTAATCGAGAATAACATAAAAACTATGAAATAGACTAAATAAATAAACAAAGATAACTTACCACTTCAGACGAATTCTTGCACTTTCTTCCATCCACAAGCGACGTAAAAATACAGAGTTTAGAAGTAGTAAACTAACGTACTTTTCAGTCTTAATTATTCTCTCAATAAGTTTATTTTTCAAATATTTTCTTAATTTTCTCTCTTGTAATTGACATCGAAAACCCATAATAATACTGATTTGTTACAATAATAAAATTTTATTAAATATATTATTATCTTTTTTATCACTAAAATAAATTAAATTGACTAGAATTTGACGCTGGTGCGTATGCTACGCTTTCGTATCGTGAAGAATAACTTTGATAGCGAGTGAGCGCCATAACGTTAGTTCGGTCGAACAACTCGCATGATCATGTCGCGACTTGTCGCTCCTACATAGTGCTGCGGCCAGCGAGTTCTCTGTTAATCATCACATTCATCAAACTACATTTATTTGCAGATAGTGGTCGACTATAGGTACCAAATAATTCACCCCATTTGTCTTCAGCCAGACGACATAATTGATAAACGGATATAATTTTTTTTTTTTTAACATAATTGTTTACTTACCCATTTACTTATAGAGAGAGGTAAGTAGGTACTTAGGACAGGTACCTACCACTTTTTCATCCACTTCCAAAATAAAGACTACCTTTTAGTATCGACGATTTATCTTCATATATTAAGAAGGCGCTTTTGATTAAGTTTTATGTACGTACCTAATACATATCTTCCCTTGTCCTGTCTAATCCTCGGTAAATGATTTATTTCATAGAAACTGACATCAAGATAACTAAGTATATTTAGGTAGGTGTATTTATAATACCTAGTAGGTACCTACTACACTTATTTTGCAACATGCACGTATATAAATGATCTAAGCATTTACCCGTATTTTAAAGTACTTCTTTGCTATCGTAGTTAATTGGATAAAACATTGTATGCCTAGTAAAACATATAATACGGTCAGGCAAACGGCCAGGTTTTTAACTGTCGTAAATAGGCCTACCCTCACTTAAATTGCCGACTCCGGACAAAAACAAAAAAAAAACCGGACACATGGGTGAAATCGAGATTCTTTCGCGGACACCTTAAAAAAACGCCGATTCCATTTAAATTTTTAGCTTGTTAACGATTTAGCTAACAATTATAATTGTCCCCTGGCACAGCGTGTTCGGGTAAACCCGGACACTTTTTGAAAACCCTGCCCGGACGCCCGTTTTCCCCGGTTTACGGAAAACCCGGACGGATGGCAGCCCTAGTCGTAAACAACAATCGGTTTATAGTTTATAAACCTGTCGCTAATCAAAACTCTATTAAGTAGGTACTGCCTGTGGGCTGTGTCACATGTTGATGCAAGACTTCTCAAAACATGATAAACAACACTAGGAAGGGATTAATATTTTGCTTTTACGTATGATGCACTCCTACAAATAATCAGCTTTTCAAAACTAGACACAAAAACTCACCGAGTTCTCAGTGTGCTAAACTGTGACGCTACGCTTAGTCATTGTTGAGGTAGGACTGGCACACCAAAATACTTACTCGTATTAGGAAAACGCTTTTAATTTGTACAAGTCTGAACATGTCGAGGCCGCGAAGCGTTGTTATCATCGTGTTTGACTTGTGATGCAATCATTGACAGACAGATATACAATATGAGGAACGCATTGAACACTGCTATTGATTATCAAGTACAAATTGCGTATTTATTGGAGTCTGAATAATGGGTTGCGTATTCCTAGGCCTGCCATCACTTGAATTGTGGACGCCGGACAAGCTCTTCAAAAAACCCCGGACACATGTGTGAAATTGAGATTCTTGCAGGGACACCTTAAAAAAACTCCGATTCCATTATTTTTATTAAATTGAACAGCTTGTTCATCTAATAATTATAAGTAGCCCCCGCCACAGAGTGACCGGGTTTTAGCCGGACACTTTTTGAAAACCCCGCCCGGACGCTCCCCGGACGCCCTCTAAACTAGAACAAATCCGGGGAAACCCGGACGGATGGCAGCCCTACGTATACCTAGAAATGAAGATATAAATAGGTGCATTCGATGAAAGGTTTCGAAGCCCTTGGCACAGATAATAGTTATTTGGTGACTTCCATTATGAAATATTTTGTAACGTACAAAATTTTTCTAAGGATTAATAGAATAGGATATAATAGAATAGGAAGGATTAATAGGTAAGTAGGTACATAGTACGTTGTTGTAGGTAAATGATCTTGGGGATTAAAGTACGAACACTATGAACTACTTGTTTTAAGCAAACTAAAGGTAGACACTATTTCTTGACGAACCAGGTCTTATAAATAAATATATTTTTAGCGAATTACTGCATGAAGTTACCATCAACCGTTACCTACCATAACTTTTGTGTAAATGAACTTTGCTTTAAGGTATTGTTAACCAACTTCAAAAAAAATGAGAGATTCTCTTCTCAGTTGGTAGGAATTTAATCTTTTCTTTTTCTATGTTACCCGATTACTAACGACATATTTGTAAGATTTTTTATTTGAAATGGTATAGGTACTGTCACTGTCTTCAAGTTAGGATCTGATGGCGGGATCCTAAAGAAATCGGAGGAACTCTTCAAATATTATAGGCACACTTTGGGTAGGTATTTTTTACAGTAACTTGTGCATCTGCTCTAGGAAAATACCATTTAGTGAAGTGGAACTAATGATGAAGACATCATAAGTTGGCTACCGACTTATTAATAAGTATTTCACGGGTTGCGATTTGATTACTATAATATGTTCGCCAAGCAATTTATGCTACCACAGTAGATACGGTGAAGTGGACCTGTTGGTGAAGTACCAGGACAAGTTCTCAACAATTAACGTCCCTGCATCAGGAAAAGCAATGGTGGTGAGCAGTTGACAATAAGCATTTTTTTTTTGGGAAAGGGGGCAAACGAATAGGCTGGTCACCTGATGGTAAGAGTCACAGCCGTCCATGGACACCTGTAACTAGAGTCACAAGTGCGTTGCCGGCCTTTAAGGTGGAAGTACCAGTGACGTAACAATAGGGTGGCAGTGCGGGCAAAATGCCACGGGCCTGCGGCCCGAGGGGGGGCCCGGGCATCAAAGGCCCTGAACACAGAAAGCACTAATTACAAAATGTATTTAAAATTATTAATTTTGTATTTAATAAATAAAAGTTATCTTATTTAATGAACCTAATAAAATAGACAAATTAAATAAATGAATTATAAAGGTTTTCACATATCCGTAAGAAAATAATGGCCAAGTCGGCGAGTCAGACTCACACTCATCCGATAATTAGCCACGGACCTCAGATGGCATAGTTACGCCACTGGGGAGTACGCTCTTTTCTTGAGGGTTTGAAGGTCTTGTCGGTCCGGAAATACCGCAGGCGACAATTTGTTCTAAATATTCGTTGTGCTTAAGGCTATTGTAACTTAGATACATTACAATCCAACCCACTTAAAAGCGAGAAGAAATTTAAAAAACAAATTACTGTAGGAGTTTAAGGTATGTAGCGGTCTAATTTCCGTCACAAATAATATTCCTCAATCGGTCGGGCCTCTTGGTTTAGTCTAGTGGTTAGTGATCCAGACTGCTAAGTCAGAGATCGTGGGTTTGATTCCCATCCAGGACAAAAAATTGTGCGATGAGCACGATCTTTTGTTCTGTGTCTGGGTGTAATTTATCTATAATATATTATCTAAGTATGTACTTATTTAGAAATATATAAATAAGTATGTTTATCAGCAGTCTGGTTACCATAGTACAGGCCCTGCCTATTTTGGGATCAGAAGGCCGTGTGTGAGGTGTCTCAAGTTATTATTATTTAACAGTTTAGAAGGTACTAAATCAGATAGAGCCATTCCTTGTAAAATCATGACTATGCCGAGAGCTATGGAAAAATAAAGGATAAAGACTAAAATTTAGGTCCCAGTTACGTTAGCTTTTCCGTCAACAGGTCATTATTCTGATTAAGCTCTAACTTAATAACACAATAACGACGCCCCGGATTGAGACTTAAAACATGTAGAATCGTGTGCAAAACCATGACTCACGATTACCTTTTCTGTAATATACCTACTTGCCTACTAAATTCGATTGAATATCTAAGTTCCTAGAAGTTACCAGGACTGTGATTCAATCGGTCTTTTACTTAAACGGCTGCCTTGTTTTGATAACATACTGTACGTACCTTTTGAACACTCTTGATTGGTAATATAGCGCCATATTGTATGATCATGTTTCGTTCTCCTTACATTCATAAACAATTTGATGCATTGCCTTTTATTTGTTCCTTTCACTACACACCCCAGGTTTTTTGGGTAGGAACATGGCGCACTTGGACCTTAAAACTTTTTATAAGACGCTTACAGTGGGCGTAACTATACCATCTGAGCCCTATGGCTAATTCATCGAATGGGGCACAAGTTCACTCTTGGTGCCCTTGTTTGCTTAGGGCCCTGGGATCGGGGGCCCCGTAGGGCCATGGGCCCGTGGCATTTTGCCCGCTCTGCCACCCTATTGTTACACCACTGCTTGCATAAATCTTTAAAGTAAATAGTACTTACATTTGCTTTATACTTTTTGTTACTCTTGTTAGTTTGGACATTTAGAACGTATGAACAAGTCCTGCCTTTTACATGTCCAAACCAACTTACCATACCTAGTTAAACTTTGCCACTACGGAAGGCTTTAAAGTTCACTGATGTAAATTCGCTCGAATATCCGATATCGCATAGACAGTAGGAATCAGTGGCGGATTTGCCAGTAGGCTGAGAAGGCTGAAGCCTAGGGCGGCAAATTTGGGGCCTACATTATTTTTTGTCTTGTCCTGGGGTATCGAATTAGATAGACCGACCGGTAGGGGCGGCAAAATTTTAATAGCCTACTGGCGGCAAATGTATAAATTCGCCCCTGGTAGGAATGTTTTTACAAAGGCCGTTTCTCGAAACCTTTACCTGTGTGTTGGGGCAAAGTTCGAGTTCTAAGCAAGAGTGCTTCATCTTACATCGAATTGCCACTTAACATACGGTTAAATAATGATAAAACGTAAATCATCATCCATAAAAAAAAAACGGTAGGTAGTCAGTTAGCTTTTAAAATTGCCGAACTTACTCTATGTTAACGTGAATGTGTAGTTCGCGGAAGCGACGTCTAAACTTACTCTATGTTAACGTGAATGTGTAGTTCGCGGAAGCGACGTCTAACATTATTTTGCGACGGAGCAGAAAAAAAAACAATTACCGTTTTCTCCACTTTTAAACTATAACTTATAATGCTCTGGGAATATCATTTGTAAACATAGGTAACCCCTTATTACGTTCCCGGAGACTTCCTTGTTAGGTTACACCCTTGTCCCTGCAATAGACCCACTTCTGACGGAAGACCTTGTGGTTTTAAGCGGTTGGATTCCTACATATCACTTCACCGTTAGCGTAGGTGAGGTAATGAAGGGGTGCTGTCTAGAAAACCTCCACGTGGTGCACCCCGGAAACGTTGGCGATGACGCTGCCTTTCCTTCCTCTGTTTTTTTTTGAGGAGGGCGTCATCGCCAACGGCTAATATTCTAGTATGAAGAGGAGGCCATATTTCTTCGGCCACACGGTTGAGGCTTGGCCCAACAGAGCACATCCTTCTGTTGGCTCTTCGCTCCTCGGAGCTATGAGGATGAAAACCTCGGTAAAAAATCACGGAGGAGGAACCCTTCCATGGGTTGGAGTTTCTCCACTGTCCTCAGTGGAGAAGGAGGGCGGGCTCGGCGTGCACTCACACTGCCACCGAGCAGGCAGGGGAAGATTTCATTTCCTTGCCACCGTCGGCATATCGTAATCCCGAAAGGAGTCGTGGTCATGTCTCGCGACTCCGATCGGGGACGAGGGTCTTGGCTTAACCGCCCGGACTGCGAGGAAGAAAACCTCTCTAAAAAATCACCCCGAATCCCGTGTTCTGGTGCGTGACCAGGGGATGCATGGCTGATGGGTAGTTCAGTCGCAAGCGCACTCCCAGCCGGGGCACCTGCGGACCCCTCGGTTGGGCATAAACTCTCGCTTGCCCGGGTATTGGGGATCTCTGCCCGGGTCGACCTTTAGTTCTCCCCAACTCGTGGGTTCAAAAATGGTTAATGAATGTCAAATTACAAAAACAAACGAAGAAGAAAAAAAGAAGGAGTGTATAAGAAGGAGTAGACGGCTAGCGGGAGAAGCTGCGTCGACGGAGGACGTTTCAAGTGAAACTACTTGTTCGGTGGAGCTCCCAGAAGTCAATTTGACTCCTGGGAGCAGTAGAATGTCGGTGCGATCCAGGGCTGGTTCGGCGGCTGACTCAGCCGAAGAGATGGAGCTGGAGGTCCGCGACACTGAGAGTCGCAAGCGCGGACGCTCCAGAGATGAGGATGGCGACACGTCGCAAGGTATGTTGCCACCAAAAGTGGCAAGCAGCCTCAGAGGGAGGTCGAGGTCGCGCACGCCGATGCGGGCTCCGATAGGTTCCGCCTTCTCCAAGTCGGGCGCTTACACCCGGACCAGAGCGGAGGGCGAAATCGAAGCGGAGGAGGAGATTGCGGATCTCCTGCTGAAAATCCGGGAGCCGGTGGAAGGGGGTTCTGTCCCCCAAACACCGGTAACCATGCAGGAGAGAGCGGACGCGGCGGTGGCCATAATTCACAAAGTGGCCACCAAGTCCACGAACCTTAAGGGTACTTTTGTAAAGGCCCTTAAGGACTCCTCCTCCGCTGTCTCTGGGGTTGTAAAGACCCTAATTGGTGATGTGGCGCGCCTCCAGGCGGCAAACGATCGGTTGGCGGGGCAGGTGGCTGAGCTCAGCTCTCAGTTCGCCCAATTTCGGGCTCAGGCGGTCTCCCCTGAGCAACCGGGCCAGGTAGAGCGGCAGCCTGCTCCCTGCGCCCCCTCTCCCACTGAAGTTCCGGACTCCCACTTGCGTCAAGTTATTGACGCAGTGTGGAGGATGATGGACGGGCGCCTTGCGGGCTTGGAGGCAAGGCTGCCACCGGCCCCTATCATCCGACCGCCACTCGCCGGTGACAAGCCCAAAGCCGCATCGGGCCCGACGCCACTTCCCGTCTTGGGTGGCCGCGTCGCGGTTTCGTATGCGGCGGCGACATCAGCGCCAGTCCCTGCAGCTGCCCCGAAGGCCGGGCGACCGGTTAAGGCCGCAGCAAAAGCTAAAGCAAAAACGGTGCCATCGAAAGCCGCGCAACCCGCTAAGGCCTCAGCTGCAGCAACGGCGGAGTTTCCTCCGCTTTCCACTCCGGCACCTAAAGGGACGACAGTTCCTTCTGGTGCCAAAACTGTGTCTGGCCCCTCCGCATCTGGCCCCTCGACGTCTGCCCCCTCTAACGATGGGTGGCAGAAAGTCAAAGGAAACAGGAAGAAGTCCCGAAAGCGGAACAAGAAGGCTGCCAATAAAGCAGCCTCTACACCGCAGTCGCCATCGGTGGCAGTAGCCACTATAAAGAAGCCGCGAAAACTGCAGCCACCAAAAACGGCGGCTGTGGTGATCACCGTGTCACCGGAGGCGGCAGATGGCGGGCTATCCTACGCGGCCGTATTCAAGAAAGCCCGGGATAGCCTCACCAGTGAATTCGGGGCTTCAGGCGTGAGGATGCGCCTCGCCCAGACGGGAGCTCGAGTCCTAGAGTTCCCGGGGGCTGAAGGTGCGAAGACGGCCGATACTTTCGCCGATAAGATGCGGGGTATCTTCGCAGCGACGGATGGTGTCAAGATCGCCAGGCCCACCAAATGCGCGGAGTTGCGCATTTCAGGCCTGGATGACTCCGTGACGACTGAGGATGTCCGGGTTGCGGTTTCGGAGAAAACGGGATGCACCCCGGACAGCATCAGGGTTGGCACCATCCGCCCCGGTCCAGGAGGCCTTGGCGCGGTATGGATGAGTTGTCCCGTAGCGTCGGCCAAAATCCTGGGCGACGCTGGCAAGGTCCTCATCGGTTTCGTCAACGCCAGAGTCACAGTTCTGGAGGCGAGACCGATGAGGTGTTTTAAGTGCCTGTCCACGGGACACACCCGCGTCAAATGCTCAATTTGCTTTGACTGCAGCGGACTTTGTTTCCGCTGCGGCCGACCGGGGCACAAGGCGGCGGAATGTTCCGCCGCCCCTCACTGCCCAGCGTGTGCGGCGGGCAATCTGCCCGCCAATCACCAAATGGGGCAGGGGGGCTGCAAGCCTCCCCGCAATTCTCAAAAATCATCGGGGGCAAGCCAATCGACCCAGGCTGCCACCGATGTCATTCCGGCGTCGTCGTCGTCGCCCATGGAGGAGGTTGTAGAGACGGTCCAATAAATGGACCAAGTCTCTAGCCTCCTTGTCCAGACGAACCTAAACCACTCTGCCGCTGCGCAGGATCTTTTCTTGCAAACCATGGCGGAGTGGTCGATCGGTGTAGCCGTAGCCTCGGAGCCCTATTACGTTCCTCCCCGTCCAAACTGGATGGGTGACCGGGACGGCTCCGTGGCAGTCGTCAGCTCCACGGCGGCTCATTCCCCGCCCTTGTCGCTAAGAGACAAGGGTAATGGATATGTTGCTGCCGAGTGGGGGGGAATCACCATATATGGTGTCTACTTCTCCCCCAACCGGAGTCTGAGCGACTTCGAGGTTTTTCTCAGCAATCTAGAGACCTCGATGCGGCGACTAGCGTCTGGGCACGTCCTAGTGCTGGGGGACTTCAACGCAAAGTCCATTGCGTGGGGTTCCCCCAGGACGGACGCACGGGGCGATGCCGTGGAGGAGTGGGCGGCATCGGTGGGCCTCTGTCTCTTAAACAGAGGCTCTACCAACACGTGCGTGCGACAGCAGGGGGGGGTCGATAGTGGACCTTTCGTTCGCTACCCCTGCTCTCGCCGCACGAGTAAGGAACTGGCGTGTCCTGGAAGAGGTTGAGACGCTCTCGGATCACCTGTACATCCGATTCGAGCTCTCCCGGACCCAGGACCCCAGAAGGGGTCACACGGCGCGGCGTTCTTCCCGCTTCCCGCGGTGGGCTGTTTCGAAGTTAGACAGGGACCTACTAGAGGAGGCAGCCATCATTTACTCTTGGCTGTCTCCGCAGCCTCTGACTGAGGAGGTAGACATGGGGGCAGGCCGCTTTCGCGACGTGATTACGCAGATTTGCGATGCGGCCATGCCCCGCGTTCGAGGTCGTCGGCCTCCGAGGAAGGAGGTCTACTGGTGGTCCCAGGAGTTGGCAGACCTCCGTGCGGCCTGTACCCGTGCCCGGAGGTCCTACACTCACAGCCGGCGGCGTCGCCGCGGAGAGGGGGAAGAGGACCAGCTTCATGAGGAGTACCGAGAGGCGCGGAACACTCTGAGGCTGGCCATTAGCCGCGCCAAAGAGGAAAAAAGAAAGGAGATGCTGGAGGGTCTCGATCGTGACCCCTGGGGTCGCCCATATCGCGCGGCGCAACAAAAGCTTCGCGCGTCGGGCCCCCCCCTTACAGAGACTCTCCAGCCCAGCTTCCTGCAGGGAGTGGTTGAGGGCCTTTTCCCGCAACGGGTGGAGCACGTACCCCCGTCAATGGCCCCTTTGGCCGGAGACGACGGGGAGGATGAGGAGGATGGTGTTCCGCCCGTCACGGAGGCGGAGGTAGGGGCGGCTGTTCTACGGATCCGTTCCAGGAACACCGCCCCCGGGCCAGACGGGATCCCTGCCCGAGTGTTGGCCCTTGCCCTTGACCACATGTCCGACCGCCTCAGGGAGGTGTTCGACGCTAGCTTGGCGTCCGGGCGCTTCCCTGATTGCTGGAAGAACGGGAAGCTGGTCCTTTTAAGGAAGCCGGGACGGCCTACCGACTCGGTCGCGGCCTACAGGCCCATCGTGTTGCTGGACGAGGCGGGGTAAACTGTTTGAGAGGGTCCTTTCTGCCCGCATCGTCCGGCACCTTAGCGAGGTCGGCCCCGATC
This sequence comes from Euplagia quadripunctaria, assembly GCA_963859945.1. Lineage (NCBI taxonomy): Eukaryota > Metazoa > Arthropoda > Insecta > Lepidoptera > Erebidae > Euplagia > Euplagia quadripunctaria. The sequence goes on from OY982577.1 coordinate 8,626,084, forward strand.
TGTCGGACGCCCAATTCGGTTTTCGGGCGGGGCGTTCGACGGTCGGTGCTGTGTTGCGCCTGAGGGCCGTGACCGAAGAGGTAGTGAGCTGTGGCGGCGTGCTATTGGCGGTGTCGTTGGACATCGCCAACGCGTTCAATAGTCTGCCATTCAGCTGCATCAGGGAAGCACTCCACTATCACGGAGTGCCAGGGTACCTGAGGCGGCTAGTGGCAGACTATTTAGAGGAGCGTACCGTCATGTACGAGGACCGAGATGGAGTTTTGAGTCGTCGGCCCATGTCGTGCGGTGTTCCACAGGGGTCTGTCCTTGGACCGCTCCTGTGGAACATGGGGTACGACTGGGCCCTTCGAGGCGACTTCCCCCCCGGGCTCGGCGTAATCTGTTACGCCGATGACACTCTTGTCACAGCCCGGGGGGTGAACTTTCAGGAGGCGGCGCGCCTGGCTACCAGGGGAGTCTCTCTGGTGGTCGGGCGCATCGAGGCGCTGGGTTTGCGGGTGGCCCTTGATAAGACGGAGGCCCTTTTATTTCATGGGCCCCGTCGTGGTCCACCCCCTGGCGCCTCTATAGAGGTCAACTCGGTCCTCGTACCGGTTCAGGCCCACATAAAATATCTGGGCCTGTTCCTCGACGGTAGGTGGCGCTTCGACGAGCACTTCCTGCAACTTGCTCCAAAGCTGGTCGGCGCTGCGTCCGCCCTTGGGCGACTCTTACCCAATTTGGGCGGACCCAGCGTCGGTACGAGACGGCTGTACACGGGGGTTGTCCGGTCAATGGCACTGTACGGTGCACCGGTGTGGGCGGAGGCTCTGACCGCCCAGAATAGGGCGCGCCTCTGGCGCCCTCAGAGGGTTATGGCGGTTAGAGCCATACGCGGATACCGCACCGTGTCGACGGAGGCGGCGTGCGCGTTGGCCGGGACTCCCCCGTGGGATTTGGAGGCGGAAGTACTCGCCGAAGTATATCGGCGAACGGCTGAGTTCCGGGCGGGAAGCGGCAGTCGGCCCCCGCCCGAAGAGGTACGCGAATGGCGTGAGGCCGCTCGCCGAGCCACCATGGCTCGTTGGTCGTCCCGACTGGAGGCTCCACGTGCTGGCTTTGCCGCCGTGGAGGCGCTCCAGCCGGTCATCGTCGAGTGGGCAGGGCGGCAGCACGGGACCCTTTCCTTCCGACTGACGCAGGTCCTTTCCGGGCACGGCTGCTTCGGGAAGTACCTGCACTCGGTCGCTAGGAGGGAATTGAGTCCCGCCTGTCACCACTGCGACTGCAGTGAGGACTCGGCTCAGCACACGCTGGCGGTTTGCTCCGCCTGGGCAACGCAGCGTCGGGCCCTCACTGCAGTCATCGGAGGGGATCTCTCGCTACCGGCCGTCATACGCTCCATGGCCGGTAGCGACAGGAATTTTACCGCGGTCGCGACCTTCTGTGAGGACGTCATCTCGCAGAAGGAGGCGGCGGAAAGGGTCCGGGAGGACGATCTCCACTCGGACCTAATTCGCCGCCGGCGAACCGGGCGGCGGAGGCGCGCTTACCAGCGCCTCATGCCGCCCTGAGTGTGGCCGCGGGTGGACGGGACGGGTTTTCCCCTCCACCCGCTGTAGTGGCCCCCCGCGAGGAGGCGGCGTCCGCGTGTGCCTGGACGTCGCCTAATCGAGAGGATTTTACCCGAAGATGGTGCCCGCGCTTTAGCGGGCAGGCGCTAGGAGGGTTCCGGATGTCGTAATAAAGCTGTTCCCGGATCCCTCCTACTTAAGGCGCAGTACGGCACACCGTGTGGTTTTAGTCGGTTCGATTCCGACACACCGCCCCACCGAAAACCCCGGTGGGGTGACGGCCCGAGGGGGTTTCCACACGCACAAAAAAAAAAAAAAAAAAAAAGGTGAGGTAATGAACCATTAGGGTTTCCACATGAGAAAAAAATCCCTTATTATTTTACATAACCCTTATTTATGCATACGGTATCAAAATGAAAGGATGTCATATTTATATAATTTTATTTTTTATTTCTCTTGTACCTTGTTACAGAAAAATAATGCGATTTCCATAAATACTATACATTAGCAAAATGTATATATTTCACTAAAAGTAAGAGCTAATAATAAACACATCACATAAAAACTAGCTCACTTAAATAATAAATTAATTCAGTCTATTTAATAGCTATGCTCACTACCCAACAAACATTTTATAGGTTGCCACGACGTGCCAAATCTAACTTTTGGTTCCGTAAGCTGGTCGCAAATACGTTGCTATCACGTCGACACGACCGAGAAAAGGCCCATTTTATACGAATCAGTGTCGTAATAGAGTCGCGAAGTGGTTGCATTAATCACTAAATAGTCATGTAGATGTCGTGAAAGCCCAAATAAAAGTCTTCTCATCGAATAATGGTGTTTACTATAACCGCTTCACGGCATTTTATCGAATTACATATGTGCTGTCGCGACTTTTATGAGGGATTTTGATTGACTGTGACGATCAATTTTATATTGTAATACATTATTTTCATTGTCAGTATCCATTTTGTATATTTATGTATAGCTATTTGCATCTTCAAAACTTAAGTGTCCTTCCTGTACATTAATCTGTTGGGAAATTAATTTTATCGAGTAATATGAGCAAGTTTTATCTATAAAAGGAACGCGCCTTATGTATTCTTTAAATTAAGTAGCAATATTTTCACAAATATTTTTAACGAACGTGCTAACAGTTACCTTTTTACGACTTAGAGTTCAAAACACGACCATAATACAACGTCTATACAACTTATTCATTCTGTGCACTTAGTATATGTCAGCCATTAACATAATTAGGGTTCATTTAGAGATTTCGTGTAAAAAATCAATTGCCCAGCTTTTTTTAATCATTTTAACGTTATACAGTTATTTTTAAGAATCATAAAAGAATGTCTGGTTACTGAGTTTTTATACACTAATACGACATCCTGACTGGGTCCTGTAAAGTTATATAAAAGTGATCAAATTGACTGAAAATCATTTAAGAGTGCATTTTATCACTCTTACACGACCACCGCGTAAAAGTAGTTCCCGCGACTCTAATACGATTAATAACGGTGTAAAAGTTGTATAGGCGTTACTAAGACGACAGCACTGGTTATACCGCTAAAAGTTGTATAAAGTCATATACGTCAGGTTGTATAGAAGTCGAATAAGATGTCTAATACGACTAAAAAGTCGTATAAAGTTATGAGACACTAAGCCGTATTACATAAAGAAATTACTTAATTACGACGTTTATAGCACTTCTAGTAGCGTTAGTTTCACTTATGCGACTAAAATGTTTGTTGGGTAGTTTCTGAAAAAAATACTTGATAAAATTACAATTTTTAGCAATCGTTCCTTATTTGAAAGTCAGAAAGAAAACATAAACAAACCCTTTTTCAGGGTTATGTGTATATTCAGTTCCATTTTTAATTTTTTTTTTATTCGAGGTCTCGGACGACGACGGCCAGTTCGAGTGACAGGTATGTATGTTACCCTGACCGGCTCGATTGCTTACGATCCCTAATTCATACGTATAAGCAATATCCCTTTTCAGGTGAGTCAATATATGTATTTAGTTCTTGTGTATTGTTGCAATGGTTAATAGCCGTGTACATAGAATAGACCATCGCACACTGTGTCCTTTAGAACAAGCTAGCTGGACAAAAATAAATTTTACAAGTATTTAAATCTCACTGTTGCGTATTACGTCTATTTAGATAAAACTCTACACTACTAGAAATTAAAACGGATTCGTCCCAAACGTTGTCCTTGCGCCTACAGGCAGACGGGAAACGATAGAATCGTCGATCAGCTAAAACGTTTAAGAATACAGTAAATAAAGTAAAAAGCTATAAGTAGGAGATTTACTTCAGTCTTTTAGTTCAGAAGAACTAGTGTTCGTACTTCTGGGAAAAGAGAAGCTGCAAAATGAATACATGATGCGTTCATGCATCACCAAAAAGACCAGGGCGGTACAAGACTGCTCTTCAAACGATGTCATACTGTCGGCCAATAAAACTTATTTTTCAAAAAGAAACATCAGAATTACTTCAGCAAGAATGTAAACACATGGAAGAACAAATAAAAAAATTAAAGCCAAAAATTAAACACAATAACTGAGTTGGAAAAGACAAATTTAAAAACTGATTGCAAACTTCTTTAACTATGATAGACACAAAAGTTTTCAATGCAATCACGGAGACAAAAAGCACGTAAAAATATTATATTTGCGGAGCAACATCCAAAGAGATGAACATCCGACAGGTGTTTAATAAAACACCAAATAAGGATTACTATAAATTTGGAATTTCCAGCCTGCATGCATACATTCGCAACATGGAATGCATTTTACATGTTTCTTACAGACTAAAACTTCAAAACTGGCAAGTTCGAGGCGATACAAATAAAACCATTTTAAAAGAAAAAGTTTACAACACATTTTTGGAAGAAACTGGGTTGCATATTTACGAGCCAACACAAACGTCTGGCACCACCAATGATGGTAATACTGTGCGACGTTTTTTGCAGACCCTGAGACAACAAGCACAATAACTGGAATTGACAAAGTGCTGTTAAAAAAATTAGACACAATTCTGCGAACAATGTCGTCATTCTTTGTCCTTCAACACGTAATGTGTTGAAGGACAAAGAATGTTATACATTACTTTTGGTAGACAACCTTATATTAATGCATAAAATATTAAAAAAAAAATTATACAACCTAGTAAAGTTAATTAGAATTTTTGTCCACCTAGATTGTTCTAGCGGACACAGTGTGCGTCGGTTTAATTTCCGTAATTCCTTGCCGTCCCTTCCACATACAATGTCTTTTAACTTTACAGCGAGTCTACGTGTCACGGGTAAACCTATATAAATAAATAGATCCTACTTGTCATCGTTATCGCTTACTTTAACAGACACTTATAATATTAATACAACGCAGAACAATTTGCCTGAGATCTAGATGGATTTTATTTAATGTAGATCTGAACTTTCGATTCACACATGTGTTTTGTTAGTCTCTCAATTTAACAGCAAGTTATTGTAAATCCTAATGTCTCTTTGCCTTTACTTTTTTATTGTAATTTGCTTTTAGACACATAATTGAGGTATGAGGATTGGATGACAGACGAGGGTGACAGGTGGGTACCCTTCCTGAATACTATTTAGTCTATAAATAAATTAAATGTTTTAGTGAGAACTGACGCTATTTCTTTTGGTTTCTTTAGTTTCTTGTGGTTAAAATAAATTGTTGAACCGTTCTCATGAAATTTAGTATGACATAAAACTGTGAAAAAATTTATTCGTTACTGTTTACAAGTTTATTATTTTTAATTGTTAAACAAAATATTGAAAGTCAATGATTTTGCAATAGTTAGGTATGACGTCATAACATTATTTTATACAAAAATAAATTAGTAAACAACTGGTAACCGAAAATAGAATACGGTATTAAACTATCAATATATACTTGACAGTCTTTTTTCAGAATTGAAAACAGAAAGCTACTCAATAAGTATCGAATGGAGAAAGAAAACATTAATTATCTAAATATTTGCTACATCTCACGTTTAAATGCTGCATGCTAAACTAAGCAAAGACTTATTTATAGAGAGCTGTCCTTTGCAAAGTGAACATGAGTGTTTACAAATGAAATGAATGTTGTTTTTTATCTTCATAGATAGGCTACATATTTCACATTATTTTCAAAAGAAGTGTACAAGGTAGGCTTGTACGCTTGTATCAATCCTTCATTATTCGAATATTTTTCACTTGCTGAGTACATAGATAATAAAGTCAATGTATTTACAGTTTATTACTTCATGCTTTAATTAATTCCTCTCTCAATCTCTACAAACACTATGGTTGTAACGTTGACATTGAGCCGTTGGCAAATATGAAAAATATTAATACATTGATAACATCGTTTTGGCGCAATTACACGCAATTCCTAACATTTTTAAAAGCTTTTATTTAACTTCACGTGTATGTATGTCCTGGAATTTTATAATCAATATTTCACCCACTACCACTGAAGCTATCGTGATGAAATTTGGCAGACAGGTTTGTTTCTCATGACAATTCACCATAAAAGCTTTTTTTTTTATTAGTTTTTAAATTATTATTTAAAACTTTAAAGTATAACTCTCTTGGCGTAGTGCACCTACGAGTTAGACACGTCACACAAGACCTTGTAGGCGGTCGTGACACGATTCTATACTCCTATTCGTTCTATTATTTGTAAATTACGTCACTGTAAGTCCTACTCAAACAGACCAATTTCACATAATTCTAGAAAACGCAATTACATTTTAAACATTGCTTACAAAACGCCCGTAAGCTGTTCTTGTAGCTTTAGTATTCTTCGTAGTCATAATAATCATCGTCTTGTCCGCCATTTTGTAGCATGGCCGCTAGTGAGAGTTCGTCGCCAGCGTCTGTGGGCTCAGGTTCGAGGTCTTCTTCGTAATCTTCAGCGCCATCTGCATTAATAATTTAATGTGTGATCGATGCGTGAAAAACGTTACAAATAAAACCTGGTCACATAAGTAGCATTTAACATTCTGCGTATAATAACTGGAAGCGTTAGGATTGTGAGGAGTCTTAAGTCTTAAAAATGAGGACATTTTGTATTCTTCGATAACAATGTGTTGGTAAAAGAAATAGACTCCAAAGATTCATTTGTGATACAGTCGTTCATGAATAAATATTAATGGTAAATCAAGTTATTTGATGGAGGGAGTAATTTTTTTTATTAAGAGAAGAGTGTGGGTGTTCGTTATACCGCTAGGTATAAATGGCAAAAGCTCTCTGTTTCCACTGAACACTAGACATTGCATTCGATTTTCTTTTTACCTTCTGCTAGAGTTACCGTGTCTGAAATTATTGAATATCCAAAACTATCGGATATCCAAAAAAAAAAAAAAAGTGCGTGTGTGCAATTCACACACGGCAGAAGTGAAATTTCTAAATTAATTAACCAACGAATTTTAATACGCAAATACATAAAAATTATACACGTGAATGACACAAGAAGGCTTCGTAGTACGCAGGCGTAAAGACACGTGCTAGCATACGAAGGTTATAGGAAACACTGTATCCTTGTATTCGACCTCATTCTCTCGCAGGCTAAATCCTATTGAATTGTGTTTGTCTCTTTTTAGTGTGAGTTAAGGCTTCATAGTACGCAGGCGCATAGACAAAGATTATAGGAAACACTGTATACTTGTATTTTATCTCATTCTCTCGGAGGCTAAATCCTATTTATTAATGTTTGTCTCTTTTTAGTGTGAGTTTTTCGTTTCATCGAATTTCTAATTACAATGATTCTAAAGAAGTTTCACTTCAGTATATCCGAACTGTAACCGAATCTAAGTTTCGAATAATTTTGGATAAAGGCGGAGTCCGAATTATAGTGAATCATGGGCGGAATTAGTTCTATAATGTTGGTTGGTTTATTATATTTCTGGGTGTTTATACCGTTGGGTGTAGCGGGTGCCTGCGGGGTGGGAGCCGCGGGGGTGGCGGGGGTGCGGGGCGCGGGGCTGGCGGGTACCGAGGGTGTGGTCTTCTTCTTGCGTTTCCGTGGTACTGGTGATGCTGGGACTGTCGCTGTAGGTGTCGCTGGTATTGGCCTGAAACAGAAATGTATATTGTTAAATTTGTTCATCTATCATTAATGTATGGTGAATGAGGATCTTTTATGGTTCCTATACACCACGAAATACACAAGATCATGGAAACCGCTGTATACTGCATAATCGAAGATCATCAATACAAAAGTCCTGCCGACCGACCGTTATTAAGTATAGCACCCGGTACAGGGTTAGTGGTAATTGATTCAACCATTAATTACGCTGCACCGTGCAGTATTATATGATTATAGTTACCGCTTGCCATGCAGGTTTGTTTACACAAAGCCTATTCGTGAAGTTACTAAGTACTTATATTAGCAGGTCTTTTTATTTTACAGTTTTACAAATAAGGACTCACTCAGGTCTAACGGCAGTCTCCTTCGGTGTCGCGGGTGCTGGAAGCGGTGTGCCCGGCTGATCCAGACTCTTGAGAATGTCATAATTGATTTTGGAACTAATTTTCTTTTCGGCAATCATCTTTCCAATGGCCTCACCAGCCGTAGAAGCGTTACAAGGCAACCTTTTCTTGTATGAACCCCGGACTTTACGTTTGCGATCTTTGTTTTCCTCCTTCTCTCTTGCTCGAATTTCTTCTTTTACTTAAACATTTACAACTACAGATTAAAATTTTATATAACTAGCTACGTTTTGTCTGACACGTTGCAACGTGCGGCCGGGCCGCACATTAGTTCCAATGCTCACTCACGCGCTGCGTCGCGTCATCCGTTAGTATCTAGACTATCGAGTTATTAGTACATAGCCTAGGTTTATTTGTTCACAAAAAATAGAGTGATAGGTTCATAAGTTACCGGTAATTAAATATTCAGATTATTTACTTAATTCTTTTAAAAAAAGACAGACAACTCTAACGTCGCTGCGTCGTCAGAACAGATAAGAATTACGCGATAGAAGGGGAAGCAACTTCTAAGTGAATATAACTGTGGGTAATTAGCGCTGTATTACCTAAATTGCGACTTTATTGTGTCGGAACAAGAGTAGCTTTTTATTTAAATGATTTGGCGAAGTGGGACTTCTGTACCTATTATTATTTTGTGCCATTACGCGAAGTGTTTGTTAGACCCATTTTTGCTAATACAACACACTTGACTAAAAAAAAAAAGTGTAAATTAGTGAATCGACAATTGGCCTCATAACGAGCAACCATTGTGTGCAATATTTAAAAGAATATATTAAAAAAGCAAAATTTTTTGTTGACAAATAGCATTTTGTCTCAAACACAAAATAGGTTCAGTTTAACTGAGAGCCATCTGTTTACAAAATATAGCATCGGGTTACAAAATATTGTGAGATAAGAATGTTCTACAACAAATGCAACTGTCCGCGTACTTAGGCGTGCAACTTACGAGGAAGTACTTACTTTTCTGTTCCTTCAAATATCCAGCATTGACCTTATTCCACAGCAAGGCCTTATGTTTCACTTCATCTTCAGTCATAATGAGAGAACTGATATAGTCTTCATCTTTCTGCTCTAGTAACAAATCTTCGGCATTATGAAGATCTTTGGTGAACTGTTTCGGTTCTGGCTTCAAGAATTTGTCTTTGTCATCCTGCTGGCCAAGACCTATTACGGCTAAGTCGGGACCTGAAAGTTTGATAATTTATAAAGTAATTTTATTTCAAATTTAATATACCTTTTTAGTCTGTGGAACTCCTCAGCACCGATAAAAAGTAAATAGTTGTTAGTTTGTTGTTATATCTGTCTGTCTGTCTGTGTGTCTGTCAAGAGCCTTTTCCTTAGGAACTCGTGAAGGCATCAAGTTGAAATTAACATCAAATACTTCTGCACCACCCAAAGGTTGACTGGAAAAGTCCGCCTTTCGCAATGTATTTGCAGGAAGTATTAATAAATAAATAAATAAAAAGTAAATAGTGGTTCTGACATTTTCTACACGCGACGCAGCGACTAAACTATCAATCCTCGGCAGGTCTTAGCCACCATTGCGGGCAACCCCGTCCACTTGGAAGAGCAGTCACTCTTTTTTTTAATACAGTAAAGATGGAAAGTGACGATAAACACGTATACGCCTATCCAAAAGAGACCTATACACTCTACTCTTGAACGTTCCAGAATTATAATTGTCTGGAAAAATAGACGCAGGCCGCTCATTCCAGCCCTTGGCGACTCGAACCAAAAAGGAGCTGTTAAAGCGTTTAGTTCTTTCTTTAGTCAGAAGCGTACGCGTAACATGAGCCTATCGCTTTCTCGGTCTCAATGATCAAGTGACACATGAAATACAAGATAGTTACTTTGCAAATCTAATTAAATACATGTACTTAGGTATATGATGTTTTACAAGCTTTTATTGGCTCGAGGTGTATCATGTATGTATCTATGTAACGGTATTTTTTAACGTTATTTTCACAAACATAAGGGCATCTGATTGATTGAAACCACCGGGTTATCCCAATCCATCACTTTTTAGTTCGGTTTGTTATTAAAGTGTTTAGTTGTTTGATCTATAATTGATTTATCAGAAGATACATACCAAGTCCCTTTTCGACCTTGAAGTTGTTCTTCCCCTCATCTTTAGATTGCATATCAGAAGCAATCTCTCCGATAAGGTCTAATGCATCTTCTGCGGCAAACCGCGATGCTTCAGCATCCTCCAAACTGGTTTCTTCTAAAAATACAAAGAGTCCAATTATATTCCAAGAAAACTAAAAATGTTTTTGTTGGTTCTCTTTTTTTTAAGGTTTTTTTAATAATACACTCATATAAAGATAAAAAATAATATAACTTACAAAAATTCAGAAGAAATACTTGGATTTGAACTTAGGACCTCTCATTTGCCAGTCAAGGGTCATACCGCTTTGGCTATCAAAGCAAATACTGAGTATTTTATTATTTTATTTTTTAATTATGTCCTAGTCCTATATAAAATATATTAGCGTTTCCTATATCTATGATTTCAACTCTAATGCCTACAATTCATGGGCGCCATTGGGCCAAAAGCTCTTTACCAAATGGGCATTTCCCTTTGTTCTTTTTTTAGGGTTCCATTCCTCAAAAAGAAAAAAAGGAACCATAGCTTCTATAACCCCGCTTCATTGTCCGTCTGTGTCTGTACGTCAAGACGCATCAAGTCCCTTAAAGCTGTAAAAAAATCAAGCTTTTAAGTCAACGCAGTCATAAGATTCTTTGACCAAATTTGAACATTTCGCAGATAAATCAAAACCTATAGGGTACTTCTCATTGACCTAGAATCATGAAACTTGGTAAGAAGAGAGGTCTCACAGAACCAATAAAGGAAAAAATCTGAAAGTTATTAGTTTGTTGTTATATCTGTCTGTCTGTCTGTGTGTCTGTCAAGACCCTTTTCCTTAGGAACTCGTGAAGGCATCAAGTTGAAATTAACATCAAATACTCATGTCAGCGGTCCCTTGAAGCTGTAAAAAAATCAAGCTTCTAAGTCAACGCAATCAGAAAATACGGTCATTACGGTCTTAGATTTTAACAAATTTGAACATTTCGCAGGTAAATCATGAAATTTGGTAAGAAGCAAGGTCTGACAGCACAAGTAAAAGAAAAAATCCAAAAGTCATTAATTTGTTGTTATATCACATTAAAAAATTGTTTTTGTGACTACAAACTTATATTTTGTGGTGGAACTGTTGACTTTGTCGTACATCGCAACCGCAAAGTTAAGTTTGTCTTTCGAAAAAGACGGGCAAAAGTCTTCGAGAATTGATTCCCGAGATGGACGTAATATTTATATACAAGTTTGCTTGTTTACGGAATCCTCGGTGCGCGAGTCAGACTCGCACTTGTCCGGTTTTTTATGTTGTAGGGGGCAAACGAGCAGGCGGGTCAGTCACCTATTACGACATATATTTGGGATGAGTTACCTTTTATTGTCTAGAACATTCTATTCGATACCGTATACGCTGACATATTAATGTAGAAAATGTCGGTTAACAAAGTCCAGTTGTGATGTATATTCAATTTTGGAGTTAATTATAATAATTACTATACGCCTTCACAATAACAGTCACACTTATAACACTCATTTTTAAACCAATGTTTTTTGAAGTCCAAAGACTTGTGTTTAAAAATATATTATATGTATTTATTTATTTATATCACTTATTTTTACCCAAAAATAATTAAAATATTTGTTTTTGTACTTAACACTTATTTTAATACTTATAATATAATTAAATAATAACTTAAGTATACATGGGTGTAAAAAAATATTGTTTCGACCACTTTTTTACGTTCAGCTACCTGGCAATGTGACTGATATGAATGACCCAGTAAAACGTTAGGCACTTATTAAAGTTGAACAACACGAACAAACAATAATACCACTTTATAGGTAAATATTTGCACAAACCAATCACGAATTAATATATTTTTTTTGCCATACTTTTTAGTAGTTCCTCTCAACGTGACCTCTCAGAATTTACTTTCGTAGTACAATAACAGTATATTTTTAAAGTACCAACGTCGAATGCATTAATTCTTCGGGAGGCGATAGTCGATACATTAACTTGGGTTTTTTGCTTATTATTTAAAATATAAAGTCGCTGCACGTTGTGTAGTATTCTGACGAGAGAATATCGGTGTTGTGTATTATGTTGGGTTGTTCATTAGTTACAGAATGTGTGGTGTTTGCTTTAACAGGAACTTTCACGTGAGTAATCAGTTTATTTTTAATAATGTATTCATAATAATGGCTTCAGTTCCAATTCTCATTTCAACTTTGGGCCCTCGAAGTCTCTAGCTCCAAATTAGATTAGGTTGGCAACACGCGAGAGACTAAAATTGTTTTACGAATTTTCATAGGCACCTGTAACTAGGACTATCTAGGGCTGAATATTTGTTACATATTATTATAAATTTATAAAAAGGGGAAAAGTTTAGGTCACTGTAGAAAATACAGTATTTTATAAAAAAAACATTGATAAACCATACGTTTGATTTACTTACTTATTTTGTTAATTTTATGAATTTTGCAGTTTTCTAGAGCGAGCAATTTGTTCGTCATTCATTCCGGTATAGCATCCAACTGAAGTTAAATATTTGTATACTATACATATACTGTCTACAGACAGACAGATAGACAGACCTCAAATAATACGTTGTTCCTACGGGTGACGGATGGTAACTTAACCCATAACTAGGGCTGCCATCCGCCCGGGTTTCTCCGGATTTGTCCTAGTTTAGAGGGCGTCCGGGGAGCGTCCGGGCGGGGTTTTCAAAAAGTGTCCGGGGAAAATCCGGACACTCTGTGCCAGGGGACAATAACAATTATTGTTAGATGAATCGCTAACAAGCTAAAAATTTAAATGGAATGGGCATTTTTTTTTAAGGTGTCCGGGAAAGAATCTCAATTTCACTCATGTTCGTGTCCCGATTTTTTTAAGTTTTTGTCCAGCGTCGGCAATTTAAGTGATGGCAGGCCTACCCATACCCACTTGTCACCAGGTCAGTCCCGTTTCGTTCTAAGTTACAAGGTTAATAGGCTAATTCACTCTAGAACATAAATATATTGATCAATTTTCAATCTGTCTTCATTAATTTTCTACCGTTACAAAAACGTCAGGAGAATTGACAGATTTTTTTGATAAACGGTATGGAGTCAGCAACATTGCCTCGTTAAAGAAAAAGGTGTTTTTTATGATTTGTCAAAACTGACTTGGGAACTTCCACTGTGTGGAAAAATCTATATTTGCTGAGCTGAATCCTATAAAGTATTATCGACTGATATCACATTGCTTTTATACATTAGAAGTAAGTAGAAAAGTCGTCGTTTCCTTAGCAGAACGCGTGTGAAGTGGCGAGGGTTTGTAGACAACGGAAATCTTTCCATCTGGCTTTTGTGGCCATTTTTGTGCACTTATCTTAAGCGTTTTTTAATTTTCTGCGCGTGCTACCACCTCAACCGCTAAGCTTGTCTGAACTTATTACTTGGAATACATAACAACTTTCAACAATATTTTCCGTATTCGGCTCCTTCCTTTATTCATTTTTTTTAAGTAAATACCATGAAGGTTATTATTGTGATTCATAAGAAACAATTTTATTGTAGGCATAACGTCCACGTAGTGCTTCCTTAACTTTTTTTATTGATTTATTTAATTTATTCTTTATTCTACACTAAATGTAGATTACATATCTTTTTCTCGTATTAACGCCTGGAGGGTCTCAGCATTAGCTTCATTTAAATGTTAATTGACTTGTAAATTTTATTTTGAGTTCTGATACACTTTAATTAATACTGTATTAACAATTCTTGAAACTGTGAGCTATGAAATGAGTGAGTTATTAAAGAACAAACGAAGAAAAAAGGGTTAGCTACTCCATAGTAGTCTTTATTTGTAGCGAACTCTGACACTAAACTGATAAGAAGTTAATAATTATAGCAGAAAGGTAGGAAAGTAACATGAACCGCTAGATTTCGACAGTATGCATAAATGTTGCATCATCTTAATAAAACGATGTAAATGAATTAAATCTCACCGTCTCCGTCAGATAAGTTAATCCTCAATCTTTATTAAATGGTATTAATATCAACTTAAAATTGGCATCATCGTACACATCATCATCATCGTGACATATCACGGTTTAACCCGTCATGGGTTAAACCGTACATTTAACCCGTCATGGGTTAAACCGTACATTTAACCCGTCATGGGTTAAACCGTGATATGTTACCGTAAGGTTTTGAACTTCGTTAGTTTATAAAAATTCTCGCGATATTATAAACTGATGTATATTATATGCACATATTTTTTACTAGCTGCACCCCGCGGTTTCACCCGCGTAAGCCCCGATGCCGTGGGAAAATCGGGATAAAATGTAGGCTATGTGTTAATCCAGATGTCCAGCTGTCTACATACCAAGTTTCATCGCAATCGGTTCAGTAGTTTTTACGTGAAAGAGCAACAAACATCCCTACATCCATACATCCTTACAAACTTTCACGTTAATAATATTAGTAGGATTAGAGGGTTAATAGTTTATTTTGGGTTTTTGGTACCTAAACATAATTTTATTTTTTTATTTGGAGATTTTACCAACTACTATAAACTTGCCAAATCAAAACTTAATTACATTCTGTCTTAATAATATGAACACGATAACTTACAAACAACCCTAAACATTCCTGCTATACATAATTCATAATCATTACTTATTGGGATAGATTTAATAAATAAGAATATACATTGTTGCAATGATTGATGTAAAGTATATAAACAAACCGGCTGCCAACTTGATACAACTTTAATAGGCCATTATTATTGTTAGCTTGTTATGTGACGCCATGTCATGCTAATGGTTTTTATAATCTTGTGGCAAGGGACTTAAAAATGCAATTAGTGCATTTACGGTAATTATTGTAATTTAAAATAAACTAGTCAGAGCACTGATCTCATTATAAATATTAACAATCAACTGATACGCTTGATAGACTTTGACTGACGCGCTTATCCTTTTTTTTTGGTGACGTGGTGGAAGATCATGCTGGATGTCCTCCGCTCTTGGGACCGACTAAAAACCACCCTGGTGTTCCGATGCTTGCCTTTGATCGAAAATCGCCATTGCATTCTTTACCCAAAACTGGCACTCCTCTGAGAAGCGAGGCACGCGCTTCTCAGAGGAGGGCTTCTCTCGGGCCTGTATCTATTACGGACGAAGACTTGACCAAAAATTCCTTCCCCACAGGCCGTTTCCTAATGTGGCCCGAGATTATTGAATGCTCTCTGGCGTCCGGTGCATCTGCTACGGACAGAGAGAGTCGTACTCCGCTCTCTCTCCCGTTTCGTCGCTTTCTTTCTACATCGCCTCCTCACAGGAGGCGACGGCGTTCCATATATTTTGGCTCCGTACCTTGGAGAGAACCACGGTCGAAGACTACCCGCAAACCCAACTGCCGCAACGAGATTACGGCGCTAGTTAGCCCAGGCTGAGCATTCCTACAGTGTGTGAAGCGCCGTGTCGTTGGGGCAGTCACCACAACGGTGGCACCTTGACTTCGGTTCCCGGCCGCTCCAACACAGGCACTTGCCGAAGCAACCTGTTCCAAAGACTCTAATCGCTACCAAAAAGGTAGGTATACTTTAAATATTCTTGATGACCGATGATGCTTAAAAAGTTGTGATATTTTTATTATTGTTTTCATTTATTGTTAACACTAGCTGCACGCCGCGGTTTCACCCGCGTAAGTCCCGATCCCGTGGGAATATAAAAAGTAGCCTATGTGTTAATCCAGATCTCCAGCTATCTACATACCAAGTTTCATCGCAATCGGTTGAGTAGTTTTTGCGTGAAAGAGTAACAAACATCCATTCATCCCTTCATACTCACAAACTTTCACCTTTATAATATTAGTGAGATTTTTGGTGCCCGAAGGTGTTTTTGGATTTAATCTCGGTTTTCGCATGGATATATAAAGTGAACTAAATAGGTACATTACATGTAAGGACTGAAATTACTTTTATAAATAAAACTAACATTTTATATTAAGGTCAATATATAACCTTACTTGTTAAAAGATTTTAAAAAACTTTCTAATAAATTCATGATTACCTACTATATTTTTTGTAAAAAAAATTTTAACCTAAGAACTATAAATATCAAAATTGACGATGCTTTAAGGATGTGTGAGAAAGATATAGGTAATAGTAGGTATATGTGTACTACAACACAATCATGGCGTGAACAAGACCTTTCTTGTCGCTAAGGTTTTATTTGATAAAGTGGTAGTCTCTCGAACAGTTAATCCACTTCCGACGATATAATCAGACCTACACAGACGGAGCCGCGGACGTTAGCTAGTGTTGATAGAACAATGATTATTTACGGTGAACGTAATAAATAAAAGAGGTTTAAATAGTACTAATAAAAATAAAACCATCAAACATAATTTCTATAAGTCAAAACATCACGTAAAATAATCGTTTGTGGCTGATTTCCTTTGCTCAAGATTTGTTTTGGATTACAGTAAAACAAAGGCTCAAAGCATAAATTTTGCGTCCTAGAAAGTAATAATGTACAAATAAGTTACTGATGATTTGCTCGAATTATGGCCGGTCGACTAGTCTAGTACCTACCCTTTAGTAAAACTTAATTAGAAAGGACTTTCGACGTAGTGATTTCCTTTTCATATATATATACATGTAGGGTCACGTATTCACCCTACCAGACAGTTAAATTAAAAGAAAAGGGGGATAAACCAAGGGTTGCCCGATACCATGCTATATATCGGAGCGATACAGTGATACTATATACCGATTTGACAAAATTGTTTTTAGACCAAGAGACGCTGGCTCATGCTGTATAGGTATAGGTAGATATTTGTAGTACCGTCAAACATGATTAAGAAAACGTTTATTAAAATCATTATTTTTCGTCAGTGTTAATTTGTATTTTTTTTTGGCTGAATAAACATTTCTTAAAAATATATATGTACATACTGGTATACCGTAAAAACATTAAAAACCCATCCCATAGCATTGATATATAATAATCATTATATCTCATATCAATTTAAACTCATGCGATACGGTTACGATACGACAAAGGAATGTGATAATATTGCGTATCGATACAAACGCATTCGATATGGCTACGATACGATATATCGGCACAATAGACTTTTTGGACATTCCTAGGTAAACTCCATACCATTGAACTCTGCGTGTGACACTACTGGTGTTATAAGTGTCTAAGTACTCATAATCACTAACTATCAGGCGGGTGGGTGAATATTTTTGTTCTTTTTAATTCTTAATTTTGTGCGTCATTGTTCTGCTGCAGAAATACATTCGGTTCGATTTAAATCAAACATCTGACGGAATGACAAGGATTTAAATATTTACAGTTTAGTTTTAAGATTTTAATTATATTTCTGAAGATTTATTTGTTGCGAACAATGACCCGGAAGAAAAAATAACGAAGGATCACCCGGGTCGCGTGTTTGTTGCTGGTGCATTGCCCCGCCCTCAAAATATGTACCTCGCGACAAGATAATCATCCGAGGACATATATACTTAATATTATACACTGAGTAACAAGTAATATCCTTTGAGATGTAGTAACTTAACCCATCTGTAGTTATTATATTGTATCTACTCAAATTGTGATAATGTGCAAAACAAAATGTAAACATTTGGCAATCAAATAAAGTACATTTATTTAATATTCTTTTTATCTGTTCCGTTCGTCTTATAGTCTTTATTGAACCATGATGTAACCAAAATAAATATACTTTCTATTTGAAATATTAAAAAAATATTAAACCTATAATATTATAGTTAAAATTAAAAATGTCATACCAATTCCTAGACAAGAGGTTGAAGTACCAATGACAGCAGCAACTTTTCTTCGTTTGTTGGTGTCCCTCTCTAATTGGGCTTCTATCTCTTTCTGTAGTTCCGTCAACTCTTTTTCACCATCTTCTTCATCCATCAACTGAAAGTATTAATTGGCAATTTAAATACGACTAGTTTCCTTTCCTTCACACAACCCACGTGTTCGCACTATTAAAGTTTATTTGTATTTAGTGGGGACTTTAGACACATACCATTAAGGGGCACAAAATATACGTAGAGTTGTAACAACTAGCTATGGGTTACATATTGTCCCATGTTCGAATCGAATCCACAACACTCGACGCGGAAGTGAGCGAAGTGACCACTTAAACTCAAGGTACAATAACGCGAGACAGGAAACACTTCTCCCAAGATTTCTTTTGAGATCATTTTTAGGTAATTAAACTTATAAGGCTAACAACATATTACATGTGAGAAAAATCAAATCCACCTATAACAGTCGTAGGTCACTTTTCAAGAGATTTAACATAATATGCATATTTTATGTTAATATTCGTTAGTCTTTGACTGGAGGAAATTTTTACATTAGGTACCTCAAGATTCACAAATGCTCAGTAAATAAAAATAAAAAGGTAAATTATTCAGTCTTCTTCACATGTTTTGGGTATTGGGGCTTTAGAAATTATTCAATTATATTATTAGTTTCTGCAAACCAGCAAATCTGATAAAATAATGACAGAACAAAAACAGAAAATTTAAATCATTTTATACTGTAGTGAGTTCGTAAACAATGGCAGCAGGAAGATCACAGTCTATCATTTGAATCCACGGAAAGAAATTTCTTTAGAACCGGGAGCTCTCCAGAAAGGCAGGACCCATGAGTGACACTAGCCACTACCCGTGGCTCTAAGTGCGAGCATAAACTATTGTACAAGCAACACACATATTATAATATTTCCTCAGGCTTAGAGCAAATACCCCTAAAAGAGTTGAGCTAACGGTAAGATTACAAGAGAGTTTCAGCAGAACTTTTCAAACTTCACGACTAGGGACAAATCTTTCACCCTGTACAAAAAATGCAGATAAACAAAACCACCAAATAATCGTTTTCTTGCTGGTGAGTAGGGTTGCTAAATGAGGCGGAAATGATAATCTATCTGTAAAAAGCCATATAAATAGCCAGAAGCATCAGAACACATTCTTAATATTATCACAGTACCTTTTGTAAACGCTCTTTGTCTCTCTTTCTTGCCGCTCTGAAAGCTGGCGGATCCTGTTCTTCCTCTAAATCTACCGTCATGAACTCTTCAAGTGTCAGTGCGCTGGATGGAGTGTCACCAAATTCAAGCAGTCTCTTGCGAAGAGTCGATTCGTGAACTTTTACTATTCGGACAACATCGGCTGGTGTTCGGTTGAATTCGTGAAGTCGAGCAGCTATGAGAAGGGCTAGAAGGAAATTATATAAAATGTAATTGAAACAATATTTTATTTGGTCGCTAACTTATATAACGTAAGTTTATTGCAGGTGTAGTAACTAGTAAAAATATATAGATGGATAGATAAATGTACTTTAAAGTATTTTTTTTGTAAATAATATGAAATGAACATTCTTCGACGCATCATTATTTAAAACTAAGGATCCAAATCAAGAGCCTAGATATATTTCGTTATCTTAATTAGAATTCGTAAATGTTTATTGCAAAATACGAAATTCATGTAACGTTTGTAATAGACGCTCCAAAGGCTAGGAGCCATGGGACACCAGTGTGCTAAGGTAAGGTACGAGTACCTTACCTTCTTGTTTTGAGCAAAATCAAACTTTGTATGATGTACTTATAAAAGTATTTTTAAGTCTGAATATAATGTTTTTTTAAATGAAAACTTATTTTCTAGCTTATTGTTATATTTAAAATCCGAACGTAGGTATTATAAATATCTTTGATGGAAGGGCTTTGTAAACCGGACTGCGAGGTTTACAAGCAGTGGTGTTTTATAAGCTTAGTACACAGTTTGCTCGTTGTACATCTTGTGATCATATGGCTCCTTAACCAGGATGTGTGGTATGACACAAAAGTAAAGGATAAGGAATGAGTACGGAATATCAGAGAAAGATTACCACACCATGTCAAATACGCACGCCAAGCCATTCTTAGCCCATGTCAGCGAAAGTAAGCAAAGCTCTTACCGTGCTTACGTTGGCATAAGAAGACGGGGAGGAGCTCATTTATAAATTACTTATTTTTTGTCACAGACACGGGTATTTGGGGGTCATAAATTAAATACATAAATGCTCCTCCTTTTTTTTTGAAGTCGGTTAAAAAGCAGTGAAGAGCAAAGACAAAATTAGAATACAGACAGAATCAGTGGCGGATTTACCAGCAGGCTGATTAGGCTGAAGCCGAGGGCGGCAGATTGTAGAAGCGGAAAATTTTAAGGATTTTCTTACAGAAATTAAAAACATTCATATTTACCCCGAAATGTGGTGTAATTAGGACGATAGTGCACAAATCATAAACTTACAATTGCATTGCCAAAAAAATTATTATTAATATGATCGTGAACTATCGAATCATACTAGAGGTCGGTAGGGGCGGCAAAATTTAAATTGCCTACTAGCGGCAAATTTGTAAATCCGCTACTGGACAGAATGATGTTGATACTGAGAAATTGTACATTAAAATAAGTATGTACAAATTGGTACAGGATGCAGGAAGCAATTACGTATATTTTTTTGTACAACATTTAATTCACAGATTGTGAACGCTTATATAGGAGTCTGCGTCATCGAACCATTTGTGAGCTGCTATAAATATCAAACAGTATAACTGCAGAAATGATTCTCAATGCAAGAGTGTACCATAATCCCTTGATGTTAATAGTTATATTTTCTCGGGTGATCACATCACGGGGTTAAGGGTGAGGAGGTACATCGGAGACGAATCAATGATTTCCTAGTAATCCGATCTAAAGCGATGAGCGTGCTTTCATACCCGGATATAAGCAAGTTCTATCATACCACGGTTGATGAGCCTTACCGGTGCCAGTGTTGAGCCTGGAGGACAAAGAGGACATTCTACTTTCGCTTTTAGTAGATTCCGTGCCCGGGACAAGAACTAATATTCTTACAGGTAGTATTTCCGACATACTACTCATCACTGCTAGATGTTTAAAAAATATGGGTATTCCCGTATCACATACTATTAAGATGAGTAATTCACGACGACCTTCTGTCGAGGACGATATCCATAAACGCAAAAAATGTATTAGGCAGTACCTGGACTAAGACGAAATCTTTAACAATACCTTTATACCGACCAACGCCCACGTAGAACCACAAAAGCTAAACCTGTTATTTTCCAGTTCCGCGTATATTTTCACGGAACTTTATTTAAAACAAAAATACGATATTAATATAGAAAGTCGCATATTATTTTGACATATACTCGATTGTTGTATCAAGGCAGACCACAAAAAAACAACATTCCTAAAAATACTTCAAGGAAGTCGGTGTTAAGGGATTTTTAATTATGTCCGGTTGAATTAAAATGTCTTTGGACATTAAACCAACGTCTTAACTAAAAGTACGAATCGTATTCAAATTCTGCGTTACGTGGGTCAAATGTTCACACCCTTTCACAAACGAGACGTCTTAGGTCAAGGTTTTCGAGGGGTCAATGTAAAACCAATCACAGTGTTTTATAGAAATGATTTATCATCCAATGAAAGTAAATGATAGGGAATAATGAAATAGTTGGTTAGACAAGCAAACGATTTTGCCATTTAAAACTTCTGTAATAATAATTTTAAGTATATGTCTAGATTGGAGCTTAATTGTAGTGCACGCATAGATTTATTGAGTCTGCAAGTTGATTAGTTGAGAGCTGTAAAACTTTTTTTTTATATTATAGGGGGCAAACGAGCAGACGGGTGACCTGATGGTAAGTGTCGCCCATGGACACCTGCAACTCAAGAGTCACAAGTGCGTTGCCGGCCTTTGAGATGGGAGTACGCTCTTTTCTTGAAGGTTTGAAGGTCGTATCGGTCCAGAGAAATACCGCAGGCGACAATTTGTCAAATCTGTTGCCTTGTTTATATTCT
This sequence comes from Euplagia quadripunctaria, assembly GCA_963859945.1. Lineage (NCBI taxonomy): Eukaryota > Metazoa > Arthropoda > Insecta > Lepidoptera > Erebidae > Euplagia > Euplagia quadripunctaria. Next base: position 8,648,123 of record OY982577.1, read on the forward strand.
TACATTCTTTTTAACACACTATTCCCTTACATTAAGTTCCCACGTTTCTACATCAAGGAATCTACCGCATGGTTAAACTGAATGCGGTATTTGTTTGTGCCATAAAAAAGTTAATGTACGAAAATTTTAACAGACATTCCTACCTGGTGTAAGACCTTCCTACCTGTTGTAAGACCTTAGAAAGGAATTTAACGTATAACGAAAGTTTTTTAAAAGTTCGAAGAATATTTACTTTTTATATTTTAACTGTAGAGTTTTTTAGTTCATTGAATCTGTTGAAGAATATTTTATTTAGAACTACCGACCCGGCCATGCGTTGCTGTGGCTAAGTAATTTTGCAGTAAAAAATATTGTGACTATAACCAGAGATAAAAACTGTTCTATCTCTGAAGTGGGACCAAACTGCACACAGTGTGCAAAATTCTATTGAAATATATTTCATTAGTTTAGGATTTCATCGCTTTTTTATAGACAAATATATAATACTAACTCTAGTTTTACATAAGTATATTAGAATTAACTATGTCGGTCACGCCGCTCCACGCACCACTCACGGTGTAATTATTCATAGTCTATATAGATGTATATCTTTATTACATGTAATATATATTTAGTCGAGCAATAACTGCATTGGCTATTTATTACAATTTATTTTGAATGGCACATGTGTCAATTGGTAATTAAATTTCTAAGAACCTGTGTTTTAATGCGCAATACTCATAGATGTTTATTACTGGATGCAGTCAAATTGGATAGACATGAATAAATCTAAATATATTTTCATAACAACCATTTTTGGCATTGTTCTTTAATATAAAGTACCGCACACATTTTCAAATTTGCTATTGTTCAAAAATAAAAATTCAATTCTAAATTATTATTAATAAAAAATTATAATATGAATTAAAAATTAGGCCACGTACACTTTTGAAACATTTTAAATTTTTAGAGGGTAAATGTTAAAAAGTAATAATGTAAAATAAATTCGAATTTTCTTCACCTGCTCCACAAATGCCAGACGGTCGTCTACCAGAGTGTATGGAATCCCTCTTCATTCTCTGTACTAGTCGCAGAGCTGTCATGCTAACCTCGTGTTGTTTCTCCGCAAACTGCAACTGCGACGAGAACCGCAGTATGTATAGACAAGGGTCTGAAACAGAAGAAACAAATATAAATGCTTAAAAGATAACTTTTTTAACAAGTCAAATGATTAATATTAAATTTTGGCAGGCTAGGTCCACTCCGCAGTGTAGGTATAAAGCTACAAGTAGACGGCGGGATCGACTAATCGTACCAAAATAATCGTCAGTGGGATGCCGCGCGCCGGCCGGCCCGTACGTTAATTCGATTCTCACTCACGCGCAGCGTCCCGTATCCGTTCGTATCTAGACTATCTAGTTATTAGTACCTAGCCTAGGTTTATTTGTTCACAAAAATAGAGCAATTAGATTCAGATTAATGAATCGTTTAAAAAAAAGACAACCCCTAACGTCGCTGCGTCGTCAGAACGCCTAAGAGTTACGCGATAGACAAAGAGACAGCTTCTAGGTGAATTTAACTGTAGGTAATTAGCGCTGTGGATGAAGATCTTAATCCACATCCACAGCGCTAGTCTTAACTCTATATTCATGATTCAGCACCTAACGTACCATGATACTGCGGCTACAATGATAATGATGAGTATAGAATTTAATTAAGCCATGAGTAAATATGTAAATACAGTTAGGTACTTGTTATGCAATAAATTTTGTACGACTCCGAATATTCAGACGTGTCGTTGTTATTTCTTTCCACTATGGACAATACTTACTGCAGTCATATTACCCGTACCTTAGCTGCCAAGTCCTCTATTGACTGTCGTATACCCACTATAACAAGACAGCACGATCTTTTAACAGCCCTACGGATTTTGAAACCTTCGGAAACTATCTAATTAACCGAATAAATACCCTCTGCCTCTGATCTGTACGAACGAACGAACGAACGAACACGCATCTATAGCTTTGCAATGTTTTTTTATTCCTCTCAAGTGTGTCACAGTAGCGATAATATACAACCGTGTGACTGGGAATAAAGTTTTTATCTTCGGTGTCCACATACCAGTCAGTATTGTATCCTTTCAAGACTACAAAAACGTGTGTCCGGAATAACATTAGACACTTGTCGTAGTCTCGTCCTTTAGTTATTAACTAGTTTTGCTTACCTATCTATCGGATTAATCGGATCTAAGTAACGCTGTGATAAAGTGGAAGGTCAATCTACTTTGACAGAAAATTCGTTTGGACCGAATAATTCTTGGAAGAATGACCTTTTTTACCATTTTCGCTTTGTGATAATGTTCACCTATCCAAAACCTTTTCTTTTTTTTTACAGCCCTTCAACTACTTCAGATAGCATTTAAGGTCACTGTCAGCTATTGTAAATAGGTGATGTTACTACCCACAAATATCATTACGCCTCATCTAACTTTAAAAAATGCTGTTTACCTACGTAATAATCACGTTTATTTCGTATAAATGATTTATTATCCCTGACCTACTGATTCGTTTGAGAAAAAAGTATTGTTATTAGTTATTAGCGGATCAAGCTTCCATTGCTTTTCGCCGAGTGCGTGAGGTTACCGGAGGCCCTAACCCTTCCCTCCCCCCTCTTCCCCTACTTCCACCTTAAAGGCCGGCAACGCACTTGTGACGCTTGAGTTGCAAGTGTCCATGGGCGGCGGTAGTCATTTACCATCAGGTGACCCGTCTGCTCGTTTGCCCCCTATACCATAAAAACAAAATCAAGATCCGCGATGGGTTAATAACTTTCTTTTAATGTTATCAAATGTATCTCTTTTTCAAAAGTATATTTTTTCCAATGTATTCATGTGGTGCACGTGTGACTACAAAACGCGAACAAGTCAAAATACTTTTTTTTAATAAAGAACAATCGATCTGACTAAATACATCGGCCAGGGCTTTAAAATCAGTTTTAAATATTAACACAGAGTTCACTCTGTTTAATATGCTATGACCAGTATGATTAGGTCTGCCATCACTTAAATTGCCGACGGCGGGACAAAAACTTAAAAAAAATCCGGACACATGGGTGAAATCGAGATTCTTTCCCGGACACCTTAAAGAACGCCGATTCCATTTAAATTTTTAGCTTGTTAACGATTCATCTAACAATTATAATTGTTCCTTGGCACAGAGTGTCCGGGTTTAACCCGGACACTTTTTGAAACCTCCACCCGGACGCTCCCTGGACGCCCTCTAAACTAGGACAAATCCGGGGAAACCCGGAATCATAAACAGCATCAAACATTTTACGAAGGTGCATCGGGGTACAGAGTGGTATCACAATAATACTCGTTACAATCGAAGTTTTTGTAAAACCGGTTTTATTACAAACGTTACTGGAATCTTCAATGTCGAAACGTCAAAACTTTACACAATGATTTTGAAGACAGTCTTTTTTATTATCGGAATTAGCCTTCACCTTTCGTGTGCAGTACATGAACTTATGGCAAGAATATGCAATAGTCACATATTAGTCAAGGAAGTATTAATGTTAAAAGTTGGCATTAAAAATATACACGTATCCACTTCGCAGTTTATACTAATAGGGTATTGACAAATTTCAATAAAAAATCGAAACAGCTTTTATTTAATGGCTAGGCTTTATATTTATATATTTTTATGTAAAATTAATTGAAGAGGAAAATGTAAAGAAAAGTTACTTCTAAAATTTTCCGCGAATATACACGCATCGCGTTTGATTATGTCACTAACCGATTGGCTGACACTTGTCCATAGAGTTAGTATAAGTAGAAAAGTAGTAAAAAGTATGATACCAACTGTCAGCTTGTTCATCAGATAATGACATATTTGATGTAACTGGCGTTTCAGTCACGTGATAATCCTACTAATACTATAAACGTGAAAGTTTGTGAGGATGTATGGATGTATGTATGTATGGATGTTTGTTACTCTTTCACACCAAAACTACTGAACCGATTGCGATGAAACTTTGTATGTAGATAGCTGGAGATCTGGATTAACATATAGGCTACTTTTTATCCCGATATACCCACGGGATCGGGACTTACGCGGGTGAAACTAGTGACGGCGCTGCTAGTCCTTTATATTTTACCCTGTTTAAATCAATTTTGATATAATATTTACTATATTTTTTCAATTATAAAAAAGGGAAATATATTGGATTATAATGTTTATAATATCAATATAATTTAAAACACTTCAAGTTATTTCCTTAATCTTGTTTTACTTAGTACTTTAAATTTGAATGTTTTGTGTATCATTCTGTTCCAAATTAAACATCTAACTTTTGTCGGGGTGTAATTAACAAGCCGACAATATTTTGCCTGTCCTGTCCAGTGCGGTCTTCAAGTCATAAAAGGCAATTATGTATATATACAGGAAATAAGTTAGCGTACTTACATACTAAACATACAATATAATTAAAGTTAGCATAAAAGGCAAGTCAGAAATTTATAGAATTACGCTAATTGAGTATTATGTCTGTATCTTTTCATTAAGCTACTAGGCGGTAAGTTCTGGTTCCTTAAACCACTATTTTTTAAAAACGAGTTAGAATTAGTTACAAACCTATTTTTTTGTCACTTAATCTGGTTCTTCTCTGTTGCTAGAGACTACTAGTATTGAGCTAAATCAAAATTTTATGGGTAAAGTATGGGCTCTATTTATTATGCAAACGAGTTTAATAACAAAGTTACAGAATTGCGCAGGCGCGCGTAATACATTGATGTTGCAGAAAACCTATACATGTAGCTAGATTGCAGAAACAGAGCCAGTGTTACTTTTTAAACCATTTTAAAAAGGGGAAGTTGTTAACTTGATTCGAATTTTTCTTACGTATAAGCTATATATAAAGATTCCTGACGATCTCTAGCCGATTTGATAATTTGTTTATTTAATTTGAATTTTGCGGTAATTCATTGTGCGGTAAACCCCACCGGTCTACACCTCACCGGGGCTAACGGTGCAGTGGTATGTCGGACTCGAACGGACTAAAACCACACGGTGTTCCGTCACAAGTGGGTCTATTGCAGGGGACCCGGGTATTAACCTAAGAAGGGAGCCTCCGGGAATCAATGCAGACTTTGGCAGCCTGACAGCAGGCGACTGCACCGTAGATTACGGGGGCCTTACCCCTTCTATGTTGACCTAGTAAAATAGAACTTTATGTAAATGAGAAGGTAGGTACTGTACTATTAGCAGTGCTGCAGCTTTTTTATTTCCTTTTTAATTTTTGTAGTGTTGTTCAGGGTTATATGCTGGTTTACCGCGTTCTTGCTACAAAAAATAATAATGACCCATCCATGCATTTGGTAATAGCCAGATTGCTCATTCTCTTCGGTCAATTGAACTGCACGCCTTAGTACATACACAATGAAAAAAATTGTATTCGAACTGAAACGTATAATTTAAAATATTGCAAAACATCATCACATCTATCATTGTACCTATAGGTTCATTTGATCAACATGTTTATAAATATTGTAGGTACTTATACTATCGCAGTCTAAGAGCGTATACAGGAAGGATAGTCATACGTAGTAAGCGTTTTATGTCTTATTGAGAGTCGGCTCTCGAGGACACTAAAATATTAACGTTACCGACAAAACGGTACATGATACAATTGAAGGAAAATAATAAAGTTTCACCTTTGTCTTGTATTAAGGAAGATACAAATTAGGATTAACGAAGACATTAAGAACTCTAAATCGTTAGGCCTGTTATTAAGTGTTCGACGTTTACAACCGTGACTTATATTTAATTATTCTACGTTAGTTTGATTCATTATTCTTTATATTTTTGACTAAAAATCCGGTTTACAATCTGGTGTCGTTATAATTCTAAAAAGATAGAAAATATTTATACTTAATAATGTTGCTAATTAATATTGTCATAGCTACTTTGTAAAATGTTAATATTTTGGCCAATCAAACTAAATTTTGTAAAGCATATCTATTATCTCTGTGCAATTAAAGACATTTTTATTTTTAATAACAGTGCATCATCAATCATCATCCATGTCAGAGATACTATAATCAAAATAATTTATCACTCATGAAATATTACTCTATAAATTCTAATACCACACAAAACCTAGTACTAGTAATTTCTAACCACTCGTCACTCATAATTAATAATTCTAAATTTAAAAAAAAAACCTTTTTGTTACATTAATCATCATCAAATACTTAATCCATTTATGCGTAATGTAACTAATTAAAGTGGCTAATATTAGAAGTTGTACTAGTGTTGTGTTGTAGATATAATAGAAGTAATAGTAGAAGCTGGACGTTATACAGGAAATCAGTGGGTAAGGCTGGTTATGTTTTATTTTTTGTAATCTTGCAATACCAGTTATTACTGCATTTCCTGCTGCCTTACTTTTGCGCTGAAATATTACAATTTTTAATCTGCATTGAGTTTCGTTGAAATCTTTTGATACGGAGCAATAACTAAAAAAATTTTAACTTACCTATTCACCTTCACTATGAAGCAAGATTGCTACGAACACATTGCAACAATTCATGGTTTGGAATACTGTAAATGTAAATGAAATAGGTAACATTTCTAAAAAACAAAAATCGACCTTCTCGCAACAAAATATTGCCAACACAATATACATGGATTTTATTTATAAAAGTACTTTATAGAAAATACTCAGATATTTAAATGAAACGAGTCTAATTAGGCGCTGCTTCACGGGGTACTAACTGTACAAAAAGTAATCCTGTTCCATATCGATATTAACATTCGTTATTGACGAGTTTTTATATCTATTATGTAACTGTATATGTATAAAATTAACGGACTACAACTAGCGAAGATATCGCGTCACCAAAAACAAAATTCTATTAAATTGAGACATATATATCCTCCTTTTTTCGAAGTTGTTTAAAAAAATCCCGACGTTAAAAAATTCGCATAGTGACATTAAAAAGTTAATAAGCGCATTTAAGCCGCCATCTACTTTCTAGGTTAATGGGTAGTTCAAGTTTATTTTATAGGTATGTGTGTGGTCCTACCATCGCTCGCTCTGAGGAAAATCAAAGGTACTCTACGCAGTGGTGTCGATGACGACACTTTTATGCCAGTTTGATTTAGAGCGATTATTATCGATTAAAAGCAAAATCGCAAAGTGATAAAAAAAATAATTAAAATATTGTCCTTAAAATTATATATTATGTTATAGAAAATTTTCCAAAAATCCATGAAAACCCATTTAAATTATTGAATGTTGTACCTACCACTAGTTTCTATCACTACATGTTATAAAAAAATCCCCCGCCGCGTCTGTCTGTTCGCGATAAACTTAACAACTACAGAACGGATTTTCATACGGTTTTTAGCAACAGACGGAGTGATTCATGAGGAAGGTTTATCACTACATATTATAAAACAAAGTCGGGTGTGTGACGTTTGGCATTTAATATTAATTTGTAGGCTGAAAATTACCTCTCTACGTCAAATGACGTTACCGGACAGAACTTGAAATTTGACGCCATTTCTGCAGAAACCTCTCCAGGCAGAGTTTGGCCGGTGCCGTTGAGAAATGGGTTAAGTTTCTTTATTTCTAGACTCAGGTTTTTAGACAGAACTGCATTTAATTTGCCACAGACCTTTTCCGATAGTGCCTCGGAAGGGTGTTATTCTGTGCAATAATATTGACACAGACACATTTACTACTGAAATAAGCACTATTAATAAAAATGTCCTAAAATATGCAAAAACGCTGTAAAAGTAGTGTTTTTTGCATTTGCATATGCAAACATGCAAACGCATGTAATCCGATGTCTATTTATAACGTATCAGAAACAATGACTTGTATTTTTTCTCGATTCGTTTATTAAGTAACCGATCAATAACATTCATTTACACATAATATATATAATGTCTTTGTACATTCTATAGGCTACTTACGTACGTATAGTCAGATCGATCAGGGTCAGCATATTTAGATTTAACATTACGATAAACGCATTTTATATTCATTGGAACCAACATTAGCCCTGAAGTGGAGGAAAACAATGTTATTTATTTTATTTTTAGCGTAAATGATCCCACAGCATGACCAAGGGTCCTCTCACTATTTTGTCCAGGTTTCTCTGTCCATAGCTAATTTGGCGAGTTCTTTAGGCAGGACTAAATTTTCGTTCGCGATGTCCTCCTCGGTGCATCCCGTAGCCAACTCATTGGTATTTTTCGCCAACATTTTCTATGGCATGCGGGTAACAAGCCAAACTCAATCCCAATTTAGTTTGGCGACTTTTTGGGTGATTTAATATTTAGATAGGTTTTGGAGTGCACGTGTTTTGGCCGGTTCTCAAGCCCAAAACCTAGAATACTGCTATCACGTGTGAATCTTTACTGACTATACGATGTTTGTAATCGCTACGAAATATAAGGACATCCCAGATATCCGTACGGGCAAACAATCTTAAACTAATATGTAATTGATGTACAATACTTAATTTAATAAATGCTATTAAGCAATTTCCATTTTATTTTCACTGTGATGTGAATACATATGATTTTTATCTATTGTTGATAACTGTTTTGATGACATTACCACTTCAGTTCAAATATATTTGCTTAATAATGTAATAAATTTACATTCTCATAATTATATAGTTAAATCATCATTATACATATACTATTTAAATGAAATGAAATCGAAATAGGCTAAAAGTACAAATATCAATATTTGACCAATTACGGCTGTTTTTGAGCTTTTTCGACATAAACAAAATTTTAGTTTAAAAAAGAAAACACTTCCTTTTAATAGCAAATCGATGTAAAAAGTAGAAAATAATGTTTAATTTCAGTTTACAATTGAAAATTTTATAATAAGTTTCAAGGCATAGATAAGATTAAATTACTTCGTAATAATATAATAAAAAAATATAATTTAAAAATATTGCAAAAATATAATAATTCAGTCAAGGTAATATCAAGCGTGTACAATACAGTATAAATACAGTAGTTGACTTTCTAGTCATAGGTATCAGTTTCGCTTCATTAAAGGTCAAAACAGTTGTTTGTTAATGCAAAAATTGTATAAAAATAACTTATGACATCAATCAATCTGCTATTACCAAATCATTTACTTTTAATAGTTTGATAATAGCAAATTAATCGAACCCTCACCACTCCTTCATAGGTCTACTAGAGGCAGACAGAAGTTCCACCTTTCATTGTCGAAACACTAAAAAGTCGAACAGAACGCTTTGACAGCTTCTTTTTGGTTCGAATACGTGGGAGAGCCATGCTTCGGCACGTATGGACCGGCTCGACCGAAATGATACCACGGCCTAACAGAAAACCGGCAGTGAAGCAATGCGTGATTGAGGTTACCGGAGGCACAGAATACATAATAGTGCCAGTACCAGAGGCCATAACCCTTCCCCCCCCCCTATTCTCGCCCTTCCCCTCTCTTCCTCCCTCTCCCCCCTCTTCCCCTACTTCCACCTTAAAGGGCGGCAACGGACTTGTAACTTCTGAGTTGTACCATCAGGTGACACGTCTGCTCGTTTGCCCCTATACCAAAAAAAAGAGTCACTAGTCTGAAATTAACTACCTGCGTCTATTTTTCCAGACAATTATAATGCTGGAACGTTCAAGACTAGATTGAATAAGTTTCTCTTGGATAGGCGTCTATGGACATCGTCTCTCGGAGTTTCATCGTTTAAAACGATTATACGAATTCCATATTAAAATAAAGCATGTCGATAAACCCACGCACCCATAACATATCAATATAGTCGAAAATATTCATTTCCCAACCGGCTTTAATTAATAATATGAATAAAAACGTGTGCTGTTTTGAATGATATACATATTGATATTTAAATCATGTTTCACCTTGTATATGATATGACATTAAAGTCTACTACGTTTTGCAAAATAATTCTTTTTCTCTTTGTTTGGACTGATATGTCGTCTTGTTATAGTTTGGTTCAAGCCGATTTATTTGTCGTAATAAAAACAAAACACTTTCATTCTCTGCAAATTACTTAAGCATTTTAAATCACTGACTTCCTTTAGTAGGCAGAATTGCTGTTTTTTTCAAGTACATCTGTACTATCTATAGATCTATCTAGATCTGATGAAGTACCTAGTTTATGTATGTAGTATCGTTCGGCTTCATTAAGGTGGTTAAGTTTCACGTAAATACGCCAGATAAGTTAAATTGAGGAAAATCACAGAAATATATTTCTGATACTAATTTCGACCTTTAAAACGCCAATAATTTCTTCCCTATTCTAATCTTTAAATGACCTTATTTCACTTCAAGATTTGATATATCGTTAGAGTAAGTAGATGTTTGGAACGTCACCAATTTGTGACGATGTGCATTTCGCAAAGGGAATGAAAATATTATCTGCGTAAATAAATAATATAAAATCTCTAAAATTAAAGTTATTAAGGTATAATCATATTTTGAAAAATATTTGTTTACAACTAAAGTTACTCAATGTAAAATTTTTACTTCACATTAATACAAATACAAATAAAAAAATACGAGACTTGATTTTATAATGCGCAAGCATAATATTTATTTAGCGTTTTAGAATGATTTCTTTGTAGTTAACGGTGTCTAGCAACTATACGGACAAACGTGTTTCATATGAAAACAAAGGCAATCTCGCTCAGCAATAGCATGTATATGGTCTGTTTACAGGCTGCGCACGCGAGACTTGCATGCCAATGGCTCTATATGCCACCCGCGCTAACCTCATTCGTCGTATGAATATGAGCTGAGAATTAAATAAACATAAAAATTCACATACTTAAGTGATGGCAAGGCGCGGCCTCGAATTGCTTTCAAAATCAAAGCACTTAAGGTCTTGAACCAGATCTTCGTGAAGGTAAAATGGGGCTATGAAATGGAATTTTAGTAAGTAAGTAATGACTTTAGTCTGTACCATTACTGTGGTCTCAGCTATAAAATAATGCTTTCACTCTGATGAATTCAATAAAAATAAGACTAAATTACTAACTTTTAAACTTTCGCCTTCCATGATATAATTATGTATTTATACGGGAATTAACGAGATCGCGAAAAGGTATTTCATACCTCTGAATTGCCTGACGTTTCAATACCTTTTCGTGATCGCGTTAATTCCCGTATAAATACATAATGCGACTAAATTAATCAGTAAATTTAGTTGATTATTCAAATATCGAATGCTTTGTGAATGAAAAAAGGACGAATGAAGGCAGTCCAAAATGACCCCATATTAATCTGTTCCATTATCTAATTTGATCTTGCATGTCATTCCGTATAACCAATCTAGAGTTTCTTCGTATCGCTTCCAATGCTGATCTTTGCATTTTCGTGCAATATTGATCAACTCTACTACCAACAAATACTAGTAGATAATACATCTAGGGTACTGGAATCAATATAGAAGAGATAGATGTTCAATATAAATTAACACAAACAAGTTTCCACAGTCATTGGCGAGGCTCCAATTGAACAACTCTCATAGTCTACCTCATTTTTATCAATTGTGTTTAACATATTTGAATAAATTGTTTTCCGCGCATTACCTTCACGTTTGGGCAACTAGAAGCAGAGAATAAACCAGCATTATGAGGTATACACAGTGTTTTTATTTAATTCAGATATAAGTGTGCGTACACCAAGGTACCTACTGTCTAATTATTGTTTATTTATACCCACAATGTAAATCTAAACACCCTAATATAATGCGTTTTGCGTGGCTTTAGGCGGTTTACTTTCACTGACGTCCAGTAAGTAGTTTAGGTAAGGGTCGCGTGCTCATCTGCATTATCGCATTATCCAAATCTGACGATTAACATGTGGCGTTGGGCCATTACTTGTGTTAATCAATCATACGAAATAAAGCCAGCAAACAATTTGCCTGAACACACCACCCCAGATTACTAAGTAGTTACTACATAACAGATAAATCACTCTCTATAAAAATATCGATACCTACCGTTTTAATTACCTACTCTTTCCGGGCTTTAAAATGTGTGTAGGGCTTCCCCTTCAATATTTTTTTTTATTTACTATAATTTTTATGTAAATTAAGCACTTAGCGCTTATTTTTCATTTCCAATGTTTTAGTATTCAAAAATCCTACATGTGTTTTACGCCCGCGGCGTCGCTCGCGCTGGGAAGATTTTTTTGTGGATTTTGATGCAGTAGGAAATAGAAATACTCAATTAAAGTATCTATTTATCTTCGACATTGAGGGTTTTCCCAACAGGTGGTACAGTACATAGTTTTAATTTGCTCTATTTCTATTGCACCACAGTATTGCTCCAATTTCATCTGTTCTCGTTACTCTGGGTATAACTGGAAGTATCTGCTTAAAATATTCACTAATGAGTACCGTTATGCCACCCATTGACTGTTCGTTCTTTCTTGTATCCCTTAACATTCTGTCTATTGCCGCCACTGCCTTACGGTCTGCCAAAGTACACTCGTCCCAATTCTCAAACTCAATTATTAAACTACATTTGCGTAGAACCTTTGCTTTATCGTATTCCTTAAAATATTACAAACCGGGTTTTCTATGTAGAATTACGTAATGTTATTTATAATTATAAATTAACGATATATCTAAAAACTACGTCAAGAATTTATGTATGAAGTGTAAATAAAATTATCTAAGTTAACTAAATTATTTATAAGGAAATAAATTGCAGTAGAGTGTATATATTTTATCCATGTTCGTAAGAACAATTTTTTAGTGACAATCATAAACATTTACTACCTACCTTAGGCTATATTTTAAAGAATTTAAAGAGTAAGAAGTTTTAAGCGTTATTTTTATATTTAGAATCTAATAAAAAAACAATATGTACTTCCTTATTTATTTTTACGGCAAACTGAATATAATAAAATAATATAAAATTCTCAAATATTTTATTTATCTATCTATATAATTTGACATTGTACCTCATTTGTATTAATAATATATAATATATATAACCTTTGTTTTTTTCAATATGGACGAATAGACGTCTATTTTTTTACGTTTTTGTTATTTAACTTGTATAATTAAAACACTTGACATTGGCGGAATTCCTGCGCCGATTCTTCGCGCGGGATAGAGTCCATAATTTCACACTTCACACATCTCACACACGGCCGTCTGATCCCAAACTAGGCAGAGCCTGTACTACGGTAACCAGACTGCTGATAAACATACTTATAAATTTGTAAATACATACATATTATACATAAATTAACCCAGACACAAAACAAATGATCGTGCTCATCACACATTTATTTTTCCTGTGTGGGAATCGAACCCGCGGTCTCTGGCTCAGCAGTCAGTATCACTAACCACTATACCAACAGGCCAGCCTAAATAGCAAATCAAGAGCCCTGCTGAGTCACAGTCCTATGTAATCAGTAATCACATAAGATACACAGTATTTCAGTAATGCAGTAGCTTATTATTCCATTGTATTGTAAAGTAAATGATTTCATCGCGGTCATCGATGAAATCATTTAGATTGCTAAGATATATAAATATATTTTAAATAGATATATAAAACTTATGTAAACCCGACATTGTTCCGTAGCGATAATAGTAAAAAAAAACTTTTAAATACGTAAACAAATAGGTATTGTAACTGTCTTCCGATCTCGTTTATGTAGCATAATAATAAATATCAATGGACTTCGCGTGTGATGTAGATTCGTAGTCGTTGTTCCTATAGTTATTTAATTGGTTGTCTAAAGCCTCCTGAAGAGGCTCACGTTAGACGGCTAGGCTTGATGCACAACTTCTCAACTAGCACGTATAGTGAGGAGATTACCATCTCGGAAGACCTAATTATCACTAACTTTTAAATTATTTTTTATTTTGTTACTAGTTCCATGGCTCTCTATGCTCATCTCTCTTATATGACAGCTCGAACAAACAACACAAAGAATTTGCGGCGTACCCGTCCTTGATTCATTCATCTGAATGTATGGGTACATTAATCTTAATGTTTTTTTATAAAAAGCTTTCTATAGTAGTCTAAATAAAATTGAGAGAGTTGAACACGGAGATCTTGGGGGTGTAACTTACATATCTTTGAATCAACTTACTCGGGCTGGCCAAAAAATAATTCAAGTGGTTTTAAAAGGCTACATGCATGTAGGTTAACGTGCCTTACATGGATTCAAGTAATTATGTGGCTCATTATAACTCCACTCTCTTCGACTTATCTTCAATATTTTACTGGTTAATTTGCGATGACAGCAAAACTTTCACATCCAGTTTACAGTCCTTAAATACATTAACAATCTTTACTGGAATTCTCATAAAAGGTGCATAGACGCTATATATGACGGCCTAGTAGTTTACAGTGTCAAAAGGTTTTTAATTTAGGTATACTATACCCATATTATATATGCAAAGGCAGCATTTATGTTAATGAGCTGATGTTTATGTATGTTCGTTTACTTTTCTTTTTATAAAATCCTTTTCTTTTTTTCTTTCTTTTAAAGTACACACTGGCTTCAAGAACCTAAACCTAGGTAAAACAAGAAGTATAATTTAAAAAACATAACTTAGACCAAGTTATGCATCTATAGGTACGTGCTGAATTGGTAATTTAAATGAAGTAATATAATTATTAATCATATAGCATCAGGAAATTTCTTATCAGTATTGTTCAGTTAAGATAAAGACGTGTTTGAACACCAAAATGGACTAATGAATATTATTACTCCATTACTATGCTCTGCATTGTTGAACTATGACATCATATTACTTTCTCGTTCTAACTTGGCTGTACTGGAAGCAGGTGTCCCCTATGGCCTTGCGCAAGAGTCTTGTCAGTGCTCGTCGCTCGACGCGCCGAGAGATCGGCGGCAGTCGGTTGAATGCGTTGGCGCGAACGCATTGACAGACACTGACTTCGAACAGAAATAGAACTATTTAATACTATTTCTATTTACTGATAACATAATATCGGTTCGTTTACCCGTGTTTTATAAACAAGTGACTTGTTTTTAGTGTTGTGACTTGTGACAAATTTGTATCCAAACCTGTGGTCATGTTGCAAGGGCACATCAGGTGTCCGGAAGGAATGAAATGAAGGGGAGGAGTATCAGAGTGCCCAGTAAACTTCCAGTGGTACTAGGAAAAGTACTTCTGCGCTGGCTCTTCACCAAAGCAGACCTCGTATTCTTCGTTTACCGGTTTGTTGTTATCCATGATATAAAACTGCCTGCGCACACATTTATTTGTACTTGACTGACACCGGTATTTGTGTACTTACAACATAAAATATGATATATCCACAAGGTTTTTTTTAATAGAAAAATGTTTTACTTATGTGTATCATTTATAGTTTTTCGCATTACGGGTCAATCTGTGCTTTTTCTTCTTTGTTCTTGATCGAACGATTGAACTTTAAAAGTTGAAATTATTGATCCCGATAACCCAAAAAATATGACAGCACAAGTGTAAATTAAAAATATTATAGCTAAGAACATTCTCGATCAAGTCAGATTTCAAACGAAATAAACTAAATCAAAATCGATTCTCAATTAAACACCCCTCCTTTTTGCGTCGGGGGTTAAAAATTTCTTGGTGTACCTACAATAAAGTTACAATATTATAAAAATGGTAATTTATCAAAACATTAGCCATAAGTTTAAAAGAAAAACGTTATAACTTATAAAATTATTTAACTTTGACGACTTTGAGTTTCAAATTCAATCATTTTAAATAAGCAGGCCTATATTGGTGGAGATACGAATGGTTTACCAGTAAATAAAAATAACAAGAGCTAAATTGTACAGATATTTGGGAAATGTTCCTAAAGCCTTTCTCCTTCTCTTTTTTATGTTATTGTTAACAACATTAAAATAAAGCACATTTGTGTAGCTAATTCAGCAACATTTGCATACGTCCTTGTTATTTGATATTATCTATCCGGGTTTAAATTATACATCATCCGCATTTCTGTGGCATTGAATATCGACGGTTTTTAGCTCAGTTGTTCTCTTACCTTCGAAAGTTCGGGGGCTGTGACCCTGATGATTCTTCATGTTGCATTTCGAGACCTGTTTTTAGTTCAGTCATATTTCCATTATATACCCATGTATGACAGCTATAAAAAGCCTTTTACGATTCTTGTTAATCCAGTACAAAATGCCACCGACATCAATTTAAGATACTCAAGTGTTATTGCAAAAGAAAGTCCCTTATGTTCTTTCGAAAGTATTTTAATGTCATCTGCTCTTTAAAAATGAATTTACAAAGAAAGTTCCATTATTACAAATACCTACTCAATAAAATAACTTTCTAGATTTTGGTCATTAATCAGTTATACAGAGATGTAGAAAATTGAAGTCAGCGATACTGTCCGAAGTTAAAATTGTCCTAGATGTGTAATCCTCCAATTTCCTTTTTTTCCACATTTTTCTTTTTCCTTAATATTATATTTATTTATATGTTCATTTCTTTACGAGTTCTATTTTAATCCACATTCTACTATTTTCCATACATAATAAGTACAGTCACACACTCATCTATCAATACTAAAGATATTTTTAAAGTTTTTATTGTCTGGTTCGGTTTGCGTGAACGAATACTACAGAAAATATACAAACCTCTGTAATGCATATAAACTCCTTGCGCAACAAAGTAGATGATTAAAACTCTATGTTGGTTTAAGTAAATAATGCTCATAGTTTGCATATACAGTTTAGTTTTAATGGTAAATTGTTAGGATGCATGTGTTGGCATCCTAACACAAGATTAAAAATATAAGTACTTACGTCGAACTACTTCGTTTCTCTTAGTGGGTACCAAGGAGGCATAACAACCCAAAATAATGTATCGAACTGTTCATGTTTGGAAAATTGTAGAGTTAGTACAATAAGGAACTATAAAAATTAGTAATTCGGAAAAATAGGAATTCGACAAATTAGTAATTATGAAATTTTAAGTTTTATATAAAAAGGAACTCGCAATATTAACAATGCTAAAAATGATGAATTGAGACTTTAACCCTGACAAAAAAAAATTGTTAGGTATTAGAAATTTATTTTATATAATAATATATATTATTTTATTATGGGCTCTATTCCGCGCGAAGAATCAGCGCAGGAATTCCGCCAATGTCAAGTGTCTTATAATTATACAAGTTAAATAACAAAAACGTAAAAAAATTACATATTTGCAAAAGAAATTTTGACTTCTACTTCTACTAACAATAGAATAAATAAATAATGACTTGAATTTGTTTAAAAAAATATATAATCAAAAGTAATAAATCCGTTTGACCTCATTTCAAAACATCGACTAATAGTTTCATTGTTCAGAATGAATGATTTATTTAACTTACGTGTTTCGTTACTCTTCATTTTATTTGTCAATTACAAGCTCACATTGTAAAAACAAAACATTAAGCATAATATATATAATGTCTAATTCTGCGACATGGATGTAACGATAATAACATATAGTGTTCAAATCTGCCAGACAATGTACAAAACATTAATTATATGATGAAGTAATTCATCATGAAACTATTTTTTTAGGATTTTCTTGATTTCTTCAAAGAACAGAAGTGTAATCAGATTTTTAATGTGAAAAGTATAAAAGCAAAACGTTTATATTACCTACCTACCTATAGCTTTCAACTAAGACGATGACACGACAGGGTTTTAATAGCCAAGCACCCCCTTATTACTCACTACTACGAAAATATTTATAAATTCCCAATTGAACAGTTTACCTATTTTGAAACAGATTGCCCAATGCGTTAATTTTTGTATTCCCCTAAAGTGGCAAACAAACATGCACGCCTAATAGTAATAGTAAGCAATCAACGCGATTAGGTTTACGGAGGTTTCTTTAAACGCTTGTAGCAAGAAAGGTGTCAAGTGCGTGTTGGACACACTTAAAACACAATAAAGTAAAGTAGGATGTGACTCAGGTGACAGGTCACATGCCGAGCATGTTATGACAGAACAGACCCACCAACTACTAAATGTCCTAGCTTATGACAGAATGCAGTGTACAAAGAAAACAAAAAAAAAAAAATGCGTGTTTGTTGAACAAATCGAGCTTTTTAGATGTCAGCTTTACTTTTTTTTCACGATGACTATGGTGCTATGGACACTATAATGTCTTAGAATTGTAGAGATACAGTAAAAGCATTGTGTCAAAACTAGATAGACTTGTTTCATTTATTAAATAACATTTCGTAAACAGACGGCGTTTATGTACAGTAGTAAAGCTCTTGGACGAGTTTTGTAATCAAGTTTAAATCACCGCCATACGAACGAGCAACTATTTTTAGGAACATAAACAAGTTGTTTTGCACAACAGTTTTTAATAGGATTTAAGGCCTTATCTACGGTAGGAATTTAGAGTAGGTACCAAAATTTACATAGGTATGTGGGACACTTAGTAAATTGTGCGAAACTTAAAAAAATCTAAACACCCATTTTTTAAATCTTTTCAAATACTAGCACTATTTATGCAAAGTTATAATGCATTAGCATCTAAACCAATTTTCAATACACGTTTTCGTGAGTTCGATTCGCACTCAGAACAAATAATTGTACGATGAGCACGATAATTTGTTCTGTAAGCCTGCTTCTGAGCGTCGGTTAGGTTGTGCGGCACACATGTGTCCTCCTCATGCGAAAGTGCTCATGGAAAATTTTGTGAACGCTACACGTGATTCGCCAAATCTCTTCGATGAAATTTTAAATATCTGACACGTTTTCTTCCGTAACAGCCGCCAAAGGGCCTCCACATCTTTCTTCATCGTCCAAAGTTTGCCGACCTCGCTTAAAATTCAGTGCACAGTTGCCTTAGAAGGGCTTTCGTCTGCAAATGCAATTTAAACGATTTTTTCGATTTTAGGCCACATTTGAAATCGTAAAATATCATCCCTCGAAAATCTTCTCAAAATAGATCCATTTTCCAGTGCAACACGATAATTACGTTTAGTTCGTAATAAAATGTGGAAAGAAATTTACAGTTGCTCTTGTATATTTTTATCGTAAATGATCTTATTATTAAAATAAAGTATAATCCTTTCATGTTTCATCTTCCATACATGAAAACTCTTCATTGCAAAACTTTTTGAGTGCCCTGATATTGTTATAAATATATACATAGATGATGACGTGTATCAATAGATGTCTGAGTGTTTCTATGTAGGTATAATAAAAGTACCTAATTAAACTACAATTCGGCTATAAAAATAGGAAAACTGAAAATTAAGGAAAAAAATAATTTAAAGAAAAGGAAGAAAAGAACCAGTTTATCTTTATTAAACATCACAACGATAGGCCATAGTATTATTTTATAAAAAAAAAAACTAAATATGTTTAATGTGTATTCCGTGTCCAAGAACTTATTTTACAACATATGCTTAGGTCGGGTCTAGGAGGCGATAAGTCCCAGAATAATATTTTTATTGTGTATTTTTATTTATTAACTTTCATATTAAATGAGGTGAGGGACACCAAATTATAATACTCAAAAATTTAAAACAGAGTCGAAAACCCCTTCAACGATTACAAAAGAGTTGATAATCTTCGAACGGCTGAACAGATTTTCTTGAATTACATCTAAGAACACTTTCGATAAAGTCACCTTTCAAACAAAAAAAGCGCACTTAAATAGGTCCACTCATTTGGGAGCTACGATGCTACAGACAGACACACAGATATACAGACACGTCAGACTTATAACACCCCTGTTTTTGCGTCGGGGGTTTAAAAGGGAATAGGTTTGGAAAGTCAAAAGTCACACCACTGGCACTAGTGATTCTGTAAAAGTAACATTAAAAGGGGTAGTAACACCTCTTAGCGGGTTCTACATGTTCTTAGTTAAAGGGTTGGTTTGTTAATTTAAAGCTATTTATTCGAGACACAAAAGTTTGATGTAAAATTTTTTTTATGTTACAAAAATATTTTCTCATTCTCACTGAAAGCTGGCACTGGATAGTAAGGCAATATATTTGACAGTTCCGTTAATCAAATCTTCTTCAAATTCAAATTCAAATTCAAAATCATTTATTCAATTAAGACACTAAGTGACATTTATGAACGTTAAATTGAAGCTACTGTTAAAAATCATAGATCGACGCAAATAGACGCCACAGCATGTACTGGATTGTCGAGGTAAATTAGGTGAAAACACCAAAATCTACTGCCTGCTTGTGTCGATCTATAACTTCCAGTTTCCAAAATGCGTAGAGCCTTATGAGAAGAATACTGGCAAAGAAACTCATGGCCACTCTTTTTAAAAGTCAGATCTTCAGGTACAATGGTATTAGTGTTACATAAAAGATAAGCATGATGCAAGCTGTTGCCACCTGAATTACATTTTATTGAAATGCTCCAAAAGCTAACGCACAAACAAAAAATATCACTCAGTGATACCGTTGAAGGTTCGAACCTATTAAACATAGAAATCATTCAAGGTGCACATCAGTTACAAAGTCTACTGTTAAAACTAATTCGTGACTGGATTAAGAGGCTAGAGTTGCAGTTGAACGAACCAAAATAATAGTATAGGCTAAAGCATCGCTGACTAAGCCGACCAGTCACCCCAAGCAGCACCCGTTCACGAGTATGACGCATGGACCAGCCATCGTCTCCTTCGCCATATCAGAGGGAAAGAAACGACCCGCCCCATGACGACGCCGCAAGCAATGACATTTTAGTGAGCATGACGAGCCATAGTCGAGATACTGATAAAAATCACTACTAGTCAAAATTACCATAATAATCGTCACGCATTACTTTCAACTAACAATGGTTTGTTAATAATTTAGTCTAATTATAAGACAAAGAAGTTTGTGTGTATATACCTAAAGACACCTTAAGCCCAAGACTGTTTGTCGTTTAGATAATCATTGATCGTATAGTAGGCTTTCCTAATAAGGTGATTTTTTACAGTACGCTTAAATTTATCTACAGGAAGGTCGATTACATCTATAGGAATTTTATTATAAAAACGTATACCAAGACCTTCGAACGAGTTGTGTACCTTATGTAAGCGATGATAGGTAGCAACGAGTTTAGACTTGTTTCTTGTATTAATATTGTGTATATCACTGTTTTTCTTATAGTCATTGATATTGTGCCTAACAAACATAATATTTGCAAATATATACTGTGATGCAACAGTTAAAATACCTATATCCTTAAACAACTCTCGAAGAGAGACTCTAGCACCTAAATTGTATATTGAGCGGATGGCTCTTTTTTGAAGAATAAAAATCGTTTCAACATCAGCCGCCTTGCCCCAAAGTAGTATACCATAGGACATGACGCTGTGAAAGTAGCTAAAATAAACAAGCCTAGCTGTGTCCGTATCAGTGAGCTGACGTACCTTCCATACTGCGTAAGCTGCCGAACTAAGCCTACCTGCAAGGCTGTCTATCTGGGGTCCCCATTGCAGTTTACTGTCTAATGTAAGTCCCAAGAATACTGTTGAGTCTACAATACTTATTATTTCATTATTTAGAGTTAGATTAGTGCCTAGCTGTTTTACATTTGGCATGGTAAATCTCACACACTTTGTTTTATTTGAGTTCAGTAGGAGATTGTTAGTTGAAAACCAATACAATACATCATTTAGCGCCCTATTCACATCGTCAAAAACTGTTTTTTTACGATCGACTTTGAAAATAAGTGACGTATCATCAGCAAATAGAACTATATCACAGCGATCTTTTAAATAATAAGGTAAATCGTTTATATATATGAGAAAAAGTAGAGGACCCAGTATAGAGCCCTGGGGAACGCCCATAGTAACAGGTAATCCAGAAGACCTCGCACCATTGACATCTACATGTTGAATTCTATCTTTCAAGTAGGAAACAATTAGTTCCAAAGCAATACCATTAACACCATAATGCCTAAGTTTAAGAATAAGCGTGTTGTGTTCTACACAGTCAAAAGCTTTAGAGAGATCGCAAAATACACCTATCGCATCTTGCGAATTCTCCCATGCATTAAATATATGTCTCAAAAGAGTTGCACCAGCATCAATTGTTGAACGACCCTTTGTAAAGCCAAATTGTTCTTTGTGCAATAAATTATTTCGATTAAAATGGCTTTCTAGTTGTTGCAGGATAACTTTTTCAAAAATTTTACTTATAGCCGGCAAGATTGAGATTGGCCTAAAGTTACTTGGTTCAGTTGTACAACCCTTCTTGAATAAAGGTATTACTTTGCTATACTTCATCAGGTTAGGAAAAACACCAGAATCAACACATCGATTGAATGTTATAGCTAGAAATGGCGCTATATCAATTATAATAGTTTCTATTAATTTAACAGAAATCCCCCATAAGTCCCCTGAATTCTTAGAGTTAAGAGACTTAAACGTTTTTATAATGTCTGTGGGGTTTATGAATTCAAATTTAAATAAGTTCTTACATTTGTTTACATTGGCCCTTAACAACAATTCAGACCTGGACGCACAAGAATTCAAGGTACTAGTTGTACTAACTGGTATATTTGTGAAAAAGGTATTAAAAGATTCAGCTATGTCTAAGTTGTTTGTTATAAACCTATTATTAATATTTAATTTTAAATTGTTATCTCGAGGTTTACTACGTCCAGTTTCATTATTAATAATGTTCCATGTAGCTGTTATTTTATTATTTGAAGACTTAATCTTATTACTTATGTATAAAGACTTTGCCATAGAACATGTTTTCTTAAAAATCTTTGAGTAATTTTTGACATATTCATGAAATTTTGGGTCAAAATTACTTTGTTTCATGGCATATAAATCATACAGCTTTTCTCTACTTTTGTATATTCCTGTTGTTGCCCAATCACAGAATGTCGTCTTTGGCCTTTGCATTATTATTTTTGACTTAAATATACTGTTAAATTCGATTTCTATCATATTGAATAAGTCGCCGTAAAGCTTATCTGGATCACTTTGAGTCCAATCTAAATTGGAAACTTTATCACTAATGTTATTACTAAAATTCAATAATCGGTTACTAGTCATGGGCCTGCATATAGTTTTGTTTATTCTATTTTCTTTTATACAAGGAAATGTAACAAATTGCCCACAGTGCGGCTGCCCACAGCTTCTGTAGCCCCTCGGCGTCAAGAGTCCATGGTTTCATGACTATCATATTTTTATGATAGGGTTTACCTAGGTAGGTATAGTAGCGGACCCGACAGTTGTTGTTCTACCCGAACGTCAATTTTATTGATGTCATAATTGATTTCGAAAATAAATCAAATGCACTAAAATGTTGGAAAAAGTAATAGTAGGTAGTATGTACCTTTTTTTTTTTGGCCCTCTCCCGATCACTACCTAACATTGGTCAAAAATCAAAAACTGTAATTTCTTGAACCCGGTTGCAGCTCCACCTACAGGGTCCAATCGTGAATCTAAACTACTCTAAACCATCCAGGGACTCGCTCAAATACACACAAAAAAATTCATCAAAATCGTTCTCGCCAAATTATTACAGTTCAAACAAATTATGTTCAGAACACAATGCTGATTGATGAAACCTGAAGAAATTTGTGATTATCATTAACTGGCGGCAAAAAACTTAATCAAAATCAATCAGGCCGTTTAGCGTGAGATTTTTTTTTTGTGCTTGCTATTCCCATAGATGATATTAATTATATTTTTGACACATTATTTATATGTACATAATACAATAAAGGCTTTCGATTACTTGAGTCACAACTATATCTGGAAGATTATATTTAGTATCCAGTGGGGCGTCAGGTAAGGTGATTCACTTTCCCGAAAAATTATATTCAGTATTAGAAAATATATTCAAAAAAATATAACTTACTGCGAAAATTTTGGAATTAATATAAATGGAAGAAAGCTTAATCACTTAAGATTCGCTGACCAGACATACTATTATGTTATAGCAATTAGACCTTGAAAGCAAAAAGCAGGTTTATCAATGAATCCATCGAAGATTAAAGTAATGATAAATACTTCAAAGGCAAAAATTGAAATAGGACATGATGTTATTGAATATATCGATGAATTTATTTATTTGGGGCAAGTAATATCAATAAAAGACCAACATTCAAAAGAAATTGACAGAAGAATAAGTAATACTTGGAAACGTTACCGGTCGCTAACGCTAACGTAACGGAAATAATTAAAAACAAACCAATACCAAAGTCGGTGAAAAGCAAACTCCCATGCCTCACTTATGGGTGTCAAACTTGACCTGCTTCTAGCAAAAACTACAAAAACTTATCGTTTGCCAACGCAATATGGAGCGGAGCATGCTAAACATAAAGCTACGGGACAGGTGGACGACTTCAAAAATAAGGAAAAGGACAAGAGTTAGCGATGTGTTACTTAAAATAAAAAAAAAAAATTGGTTGCCTGTAAAGTCGGTATACGGGCGAAAGTTTTACGTGACAACGACTTTGAGTGGTAAAATAATTTTAATGTGAATATTCATTCGTATAGTAGGAAGAAGGATGAAATAATAGTAACAATTTAAAACATTTATTTATACAAAGAATTATATTTAAAACGCGTGCCTCTCACTCGCTCTCATTGTGAGCGCATAACGTGAGCGGAGCGTAACGCAGTTTCTTGAAGTGTCACCCGGCAAACCAATTTATAAGACGTTGTCACGTCAAAAACTCAAATGGAACTGGACTGGTCACATTAATATAATAAAGTCAATTTGCTAAACGTCACCTCTGTTTTTTTAAATGAATTTTAATAGATTGCAAAACCTTTAAAACGTAGTTGTCTTTTTTTGTTATAAAAGTGTTACAGCAGAATTCTCAAGCTGTTCATTTCTCGTAATGAAATTCAAAACCTCAAAATTTTCTTCGTTAAAATGTCATCAAAATTTCCGACATTGTTGATTTTCCAAAAAAAAATATTTCATACAAACCTTGTCCTGGCAATATGAACACAAAAAAAAAAGAAAATAGCCAAATCTAGCCGTCCTCAAGTGATGCTCCGACAGACATGTGGCAATTAATTTACGAGTTTATATACATTTATAGATAAAGTCTTGATTTTGCAGGACCATATTTCATTTCAATTTCATGCCATGGAATTCTATGTTATTTAGGAGTAATATCATATTGCGTTATGAAAAACGCGAAATGGCTAAAGCGTTTATCATGATTATATGAATTTAATAAAGGAATTACGTCATTCAAGAAGGGGTGTACAACTGAACCAAGTAACTTTAGGCCAATCTCAATCTTGCCGGCTATAAGTAAAATTTTTGAAAAAGTTATCCTGCAACAACTAGAAAGCCTTTTTAATCGAAATAATTTATTGCACAAAGAACAATTTGGCTTTACAAAGGGTCGTTAAACAATTGATGCTGGTGCAACTCTTTTGAGACATATATTTAATGCATGGGAGAATTCGCAAGATGCGATAGGTGTATTTTGCGATCTCTCAAAAGCTTTTGACTGTGTAGAACACAACACGCTTTTTCTTAAACTTAGGCATTATGGTGTTAATGGTATTGCTTTGGAACTAATTGTTTCCTACTTGAAAGATAGAATTCAACATATAGATGTCAATGGTGCGAGGTCTTCTGGATTACCTGTTACTATGGGCGTTCCTCAGGGCTCTATACTGGGTCCTCTACTTTTTCTCATATAAACGATTTACCTTATTATTTAAAAGATAGCTATGATATAGTTCTATTTGCTGATGATACGTCACGATCAACGATTTTTATTCTTCAAAAACGAGCCATCCGCTCAATATACAATTTAGGTGCTAGAGTCTCTCTTTGAGAGTTGTTTAAGGATATAGGTATTTTAACTGTTGCATCACAGTATATATTTGCAAATATTATGTTTGTTAGGCACAATATCAATGACTATAAGAAAAACAGTGATATACACAATATTAATACAAGAATCAAGTCTAAACTCGTTGCTACCTATCATCGCTTACATAAGGTACACAACTCGTTCGAAGGTCTTGGTATACGTTTTTATAATAAAATTCCTATAGATGTAATCGACCTTCCTGTAGATAAATTTAAGCGTACTGTAAAAAATCACCTTATTAGGAATGCCTACTATACGATCAACGATTATCTAAACGACAAACAGTCTTGGGCTTAAGGTGTCTTTAGGTATATACACACAAACTTCTTTGTCTTATAATTAAGCTAAATTATTAACAAACCATTGTTAGTTGAAAGTAATGCGTGACGATTATTATGGTAATTTTGACTAGTAGTGATTTTTATTAGTATCGTGACTATGGTTCGTCATGCTCACTAAAATGTCATTGCTTGCGGCGTCGTCATGGGGCGGGTCGTTTCTTTCCCTCTGATATGGCGAAGGAGACGATGGCTGGTCCATGCGTCATACTCGTGAACGGGTGCTGCTTGGGGTGACTGGTCGGCCTAGTCAGCGATACTTTAGTATATACTATTATTTTGGTTCGTTCAACTGCAACTCTAGCCTCTTAATCCAGTCACGAATTAGTTTTAACAGTAGACTTTGTAACTGATGTGCACCTTGAATGATTTCTATGTTTAATAGGTTCGAACCTTCAACGGTATCACTGAGTGATATTTTTTGTCTGTAAGTTAGCTTTTGGAGCATTTCAATAAAATGAAATTCAGGTGGCAACAGCTTGCATCATGCTTACCTTTTATGTAACACTAATACCATTGTACCTGAAGATCTGACTTTTAAAAAGACTGGCCATGAGTTTCTTTGCCAGTATTCTTCTCATAAGGCTCTACGCATTTTGGAAACTGGAAGTTATAGATCGACACAAGCAGGCAGTAGATTTTGGTGTTTTCACCTAATTTACCTCGACAATCCAGTACATGCTGTGGCGTCTATTTGCGACGAACTATGATTTTTAAGAGTAGCTTCAATTTAACGTTCATAAATGTCACTTAGTGTCTTAATTGAATAAATGATTTTGAATTTTGAATTTTTTGAATTTTAACTTCCATCTGGTTTCACGTTCCGTAAAATATCGAGTAACTTATTGTAACTTCACTCTACATTCTCTATCGTCTGTATCATGGGGAGTGCTCCGAGAAATTGTTCGGACTTATACGCTTTCGCCATCGTTCAACGCGACAAAACTATCATCCCTATCACCTGGATAATTGTCAATCCAACACTGTGTAACTGTACTGTGTGTGTGTTCTCCAGTAACTTTTTGCCTCTCACAACCAATCTCTGGAACAAATTGTCGCCTGCGGTATTTCCGAACCGATACGACCTTCGAGAAAAGAGCGTACTCCCATCTCAAAGGCCGGCAACGCACTTGCGACTCTTGAGTTTCAGGTGTCTATGGGCGACGGTAGTCATTTTCCATCAGGTGACCCGTCTGCTCGTTTACCCCCTATAATATATTTAAAAAGAAATATATAGTATTGTTGAGATATAGATAGCCTATCGATAGCATCGTGATACTATCGTGACCTTGAAAAATAGTAACTTTACGGATAGTGCTAACTAAAATATCGACATTTTCAAGACTTAACTGAGAAATAGATTCTAACAATAGAGTACTATTGTTAGAATCGATAGTATTAATTACAATACTATCGATACGATAGTAATTTACTTCGATAGTATCGATCCTAGCAATGGTATTTTTTTAGTATTGTCCATCGATCCTATTGAAAATAGCACAAAAAAAAAGTTACTATTTTTCAAGATCAACTATCGAAAGGGAAACTATTACTATCGCAACAACACTGATTATAACATTCTAATTTCTTATTTTTATCGTTATAGTCGTTGTTTTTAAATTTGTCGCAGACGATTCATAAAATGTTTTCGTATTTATTCATACTACAAAACATTCTACGAATTATGTTATGAAGTCATGTAAATAATCACGAAAGTAAATAACAAGTAAGTAGTTAACGCGTCACACGTCTATCCGATTTTGATTTATAAACAAAATAAATGACGGCTCCGGCCCAGTGTTACCACACGTACGAATAAATTTCAAACCGGTTGGATCGCCTACGAACTTGCGCGTCGATTTTAAAATACGCGTATTTGAGATGACAGACACGCGAAAAAGGCCGTCGAGCCACACGTACGCACATTTACTCGTGCATCTGTCACCCACTTAACGGTGCAATCTCGGTCGCAAATACTTTAAAAGGTGTTTGTCACCATAGCCGGTCTGAAACTAATTTTTAAAGAAACCAGGATCTAATGAATCTCTCAATCTCGTGGAAAGTACATAAACGAAATGTTTCTTTTGATGTTACTAAAATCTCAGTGGCAACCGCACACGGCAATGGCATATACATACAACAAGATCTACCGAATATTAGCGCTCTGATCGTTCTATTTATAATATGTGTGAGCACAAATTTGTTGCCATACGATGGTCAATTCATACTATAAAATTAATACGGCCACTATGAAATATTGTTAGTTATCTAGACTAAGATTTATGTATCATTCTGAACCCATACATAAAACCCTTACGACACAGGTCTAACCAAACTAACATTAAGCTCTCGTTAATAATTTCAATAGAAACTAATTTATTACTAGCCCGCATTACCACTGCTTATGGACAGTTAGCAGTTCATAGTACAATAGTAATAGTCATAGACAACACTGGAAAATAGCTGTCCTCATAAACAGACAAACTTGCACGTTAGGAATTATTCATTCCATTGGGTTTCAGTAGGAATTCCTATGATGGGAAAAACTTCATAGTTTATAACTAAAACTATTATAGTTTTTCTATTTTTTATACAAACATAAAGCACATTTAAATAACTTTTCTTATTGTATCCGCAAATAAATTTAAACAATTATTTATTGTAACTCAAGAGCTGCACGGCTAAAATGTGGAATACTCGCTCTAGGTGTATGTCAAGGTTAATTGGTGCTTGGCAGAGATTATAATAGCTCGAAATGTGTCCATTTAAAATACCAGATTAAATGAGATCTCCTAACGACGATTGAAATGAGATACCCAAATCTTGGACTAACACATCCTTAGAACATGTTTATAATACTGGTAGAGACACTTCTAAACATTTTTAAAGTCTGTCTATGACTGTCTTTTGTCAAGGTTAGTTTAAAAGAAGAATTTACACTTTGTTAGGGCCTAGACAGTCTTAATGTAATTCTAATATAAGTAAACGTTCGAAACAATACTCTAGCACTGTACAATAATAACTTATAATTGTGTACCAGCTGTGTAAGAAAATAATCTGCGGCAATAACATTGACCTACATAAATGTATATTTAAACGTATCAGTAAAATGCATTCGAATACGAGAAAGTTTTCAGAACAGTTTGCCAAGAATCCGCATACTCTAAGTCAATTTCATTCTTGTCTACAGATTATATTATTTATTGTAAGGAAATCTGCGCATACCATCCAGCCTAGGTAATGACCAAGCGATTATGCCGTTTTGGCGATTTGAACCATGCGACCATAACCAGTGATATAAAAACAATTTTTTTTTCGGTGTTGGCAATAATGCCAAATAAGACGATGTACAGACAAAATTAACACACCAAAACCCTACAGGTCCCGCAAATCCTCCTCCTATCATGAGAAGCCAGTGCGAGAAACGAGCGTGCTGCTTCTCGACCCGATAATTACCTAATTATGATTAGGGTATTTATAATAGCGTGATTGTAAATACCCAGTACCCACCTTATTTAGAGAGGTTTTCTTACTCATAGTCTCGAACGGCACCCGATGCTATCCCTTCTCGGGATATCACTTCGCTAATCGAAGACCTGAGTCAGACCATGCCTCCAAACGAATTCAGACACAGCGGTCCATCTCTGAAGAGATTTTTTTCCTCTCGACCCGAAAAGCCACCGTTTTTTCTCGTTGCCAGTCAGAGTTACGGCTTGGCCGGGAGGGCTCTGCCAGACAATGCCCACTACGTCCGAACGAAACCACACATTCGCGACAACAACTGCAATTGCATTGTTAAGACAGTGGAATGACAAAAGTAGCTGGTCTCTTACTGGCTGGCTGGTGGCATTTAGAGAAAAAAAGAAACTAGAACGCCTATTAGTTAAGGTCAAGGCAATCAAGTCTCATCTTATATTAACCGGTCTGTAGGTCTAGTGGTTAGTAAACCCGACTGCCGTGAATGGGTGTAATTTATCCATAATATGTATGTTTTTAGAAATATATAAGTATGTTAATCTACAGTCTGGTTCATAGTACAGGCCTAGTTTGGGGTCAGGTGGCCGTGGGTGAGATGTCTCAAGTTTATTATTATTATTATTCAATTTATAATGACTTAATACATTACTAAAATATATAACAATCAGCAACGTCTGCAGAGGACATAACTGACATTAAACATTTGACAAATACAAGAAGAATTATAATTATCAAACCTACTAATTGATGATGCTAGATTATTTTGTTAATTAGTTAGAAAATTAAAAAAGCTTAAAGAATAAAGATCCTTAATCCATTGTTAAGCGGTTGAGCATTTGATTGCATCGTCGATGGTCACGGTTTCGATTCCCATTCAGTGCAAATATTTGTGTGCATGAATATTTCTATTTGTGTGGGTCTGGGTGTTTTTATGTATGGCAAAAAAATTTAAGTACCTATGATTATCGGTGTTCTAAAACCCAAAGTACAAGCTAATAAACTATTTAGATCTGGAATTCTAGATAGCACTGTGTAATAATTTCCCAGAATATTTAGTTATTATTTTATATTCATATATTGAAATGATTCCAACTTACTAATGAAGATTTTAAAATAAACAAGTTGTTATGGATTTTTTTAATGCAAATTAACATTATTTCTGTTAAAATCTTCGCAATGTTTTCGGCGTGCCTCAGGGCATTTCTAGAAAAATATCGAACATACTACATACCATCAAAATTAATCAACTATATTGTCCAACCAAACATTTTTGCATTAAAAGACTTATCAAGAAAGTGTTTGTGTCATTTCGCTTACAAAGTTCATTCTTGAACAAAAGGTTACCTTGATCACATAAATAATAGTTAGGTACTTGCCTTGAATAGAATAGATAAGACTGGTGATACAGTAAATAACATCCTGCTCGAAACTTGGCCTGTGGTGCTGGTTTAAAGAAAGAATTTGCAACGCACGTAGAAATTATTCCAATAGTTTTTAAGTGTAACTAGAGACAGCTTACCATCACGGCAAAAACATGCTCCAAACTTTGTTGTATAAACAAACTGGACGTTTGTTCTAAGACAGCGGAATCATTACCGAACAGCGATTTTATAATAAAAAATAGAATCGATTAATTTTCTTGTTGATAACCTTTATCGTGATGAATTACAACTCACAAGTTCTATTATTGTTTCAGTTTCGTTTGGTATGCGTGTCATCATATACACGTGCAGTCCTCGATGAATAGCAGTGTGGATTTTTTTGAAAGTCTCATCGATGAAGATGGGCGTTTCGCCGAATTAAACTCTCAAGAACCGCAATGGGCATACCGATCGCGACCGCGACCGTTACCTCAAGGTATGCTATACCTACATTCACTAATTTAATATGCTATTTTAAAATGTAACTACCGTTTCGAAAGGAACTGGTGCTTGCCAACATTTAAATGTTTAAATTCAAATATTGAAAATTATCCAGATTTTTTTTAATTATAACAAAATCAGTGAAAAGGAAAGTTGAAACACGTGCACAGTGTTTAGTGATTGTTTTATATAAGTTGAGCAGTGTTGCAAACTCGATTATTTCCCTGAAACCTAAACCAATACCATAAAGCACTCTGGTACCCTAAACACAAGTTAAATCTTATCCTGGGTGCCAGGGTTCATCGTAAATAGTATATGCCAAGTGTAAAAAAAAAAAAAACTTATCTGAATTAATCTAAATTTCGTACACAGGCGAGACTTGAGGATTATAGTTACTATGGTAATCGCTTTCTATTTCGCGGGCAGTAAAGTTGCTACTTAAGCGCCACCGCGCACTGGTGATGTTTAATTGGCAATGGTTTAGTCGTTACCGTTTGACGACCGTGAATAAACTATCGATATGATAGTTCAGTCCTGTGGGGGGGTGTGTGCACTAAACCGATTTGTAGAATCATACGTGTAGGCCAGGAGCAGGCAGAAAATGTTTTATAAAACTGGTTGTAGTAATTTGCGAACATCTCCCGCACACACGTACTGCGCCGTACTGCCTGTGCAGTCCATGAAAAGGCGCCGCGCGATAGTTGTTCGATGGTTTAATCAAATAAGAATCGGGCATTCATTTACAATTGTCTGATCGGCCGATTTTAAATCGATAAGTGTGGGCACTGCCACCCAGCTATAGACTGATTGAAAGAACGATCAAACTATCAGTCGATTGAAAATCATCAATGCGTGATGGCACTGATGGCCCTTAATAGTATTTAAAAAGTGTGACTGGTACTATTTTGAATGTTTTGCAGATATTAATGTTTATTGGTTTAATGAATAAAATAAAACGATATTAATAGTTGTAAGAAGCGACCGTTTGAAATAGATTTAAACAAAAATTCATACCTATTTTTTTACTCTCGCGTCTGGCAACACTAAACCAGACAGAAAAGAAAACAAAATGGCTGACGTAAATGCTTAAGGACTCGCGACCCAAATGTTTTCTTGTAAATTTTAAACTCGATCGAGTTATAGGATCACTATGTCGAATTTGTGTTCTAGAATCGTTTCAAAACCTCCGAAAAGGTTACAGGACGGTAGAGACAGTATGTCCGTTGCACAAACAAATACTTGGATGAACGGTGAGGCTGTGGACCTTTGTAAATATTGATTTATTTAAATGTCAATCGAAATTGGTGTTTTTCAATGTGGTAGAGGTCAACCATTGGGTTAAAATAGTTACTTGGCTGAACAGCTGCTGTTGTGTGTCATGGTTTGCAAGTTTTAATTTAGTGCTTGACCCGATTTGTGTAAATGTGCCGTGAATTGTCAGACTTTTAAGTGGATAACTGTATTTCGTAATATAGTAACAAGAGCGAATGGTTATTTTCAGCTGAGAACATCAACAATGGTGGTGGATTATCGATGTCGCCACCCCATACGGTGTCGCAGCGCGAGACTGGAACTCAAGTTTCACAATGCTACAGTGGGCCCCCATCCCCATGTGGATCCACAAGCGCGACGCCTTCACCCACGACCTCCCCGGCTCCCCCGCCTGGAACAGCAACCTTAGACCCTAATTGGCAAGCTACTAAACCTACTGTACGGGAACGAAACGCAGCTATGTTCAACAATCAACTCATGTCTGATATTACATTCATTGTTGGTAGTCCAGGTTGGTATTGCAACATCTTAGGCTTCTGGTATAGTACTATAATAACAGTTATGTAAACTTAACATAACACGAAAAGTAATAATTGTTTACCATATGTTATTTTACAGGGCACTCTCAAATAATTCCTGCACACAAATATGTATTAGCCACTGCCAGTTCTGTATTTTATGCTATGTTTTATGGTGGATTAGCAGAATGTAAGCAAGAGATTGAAGTTCCAGATGTTGAACCATCTGCCTTCCTTACATTATTAAAGTGAGTGTTTTTGTTATCCTTAGCACAAGGTGTTGTTTTATGTGATTGGTGAATATTCATTTTATTTTTGTTATATTTTAGATACATATACTGTGATGAAATCCAATTAGAAGCAGATACAGTATTATCAACACTGTATGTTGCCAAAAAGTACATAGTACCTCATTTGGCCAAAGCATGTGTCAATTATTTGGAAACTAGTCTAACAGCAAAAAATGCGTGCCTGCTCCTCAGCCAGTCAAGATTATTTGAAGAGCCAGAACTGATGCAGAGGTGCTGGGAAGTTATAGATGCACAGGTATGTGAATCAAATGAGAATCTCAATACAATGTTCATTGAACCATCCTCGTCCTACAGCAGTCTATTGATGGAACTCTCTGAATCGTCCAGTCAAAATTTTTCAAGCCCTGAGAGCATGGAAAATGTTCGCAGTATTTATAATTAATTATTTGTAGTTTAATGTTGATCTAACTTGACTGCCAGAATCTCTTGACCAAAATTAAATAACTTCAAATAAATCTCATTTTGATTATTTTAATTGTGTAATTGTAAGTGATTTAAGGAATTGTAATAAGAATCTAAATCTCATATCAAATTTTAAAACAAGGTGCCACAAAGCATTTGTATACTCAATTTTAGGTTGTGATTTAGGCTTAAGATTAAATTTATGTTAACTTTATAGGTATATATATATTAATTTACATTCCTATAGCTCTATGTACCTCTAGTCATAATCTAAATATTAATATATGAACTAGTTTAACTGCAATACAATTTGCTTGATTAGTATGCAATGGTTTGTTGTGAGCATGTAAATGTTTATATTACAATTTTGTAATATTTCTAATGTAATTGTACATGGATCTGAATAAACTATTGAACAAGTTGTATTGCAGTTTTAATAACCTTGACCTTTCCTAACACAAATTGTTTTATTATAGGCAGAAATGGCCTTGACATCAGATGGTTTTGTTGATATTGATGTATCAACACTTGAATCAGTATTAGCCAGAGAAACTCTCAACTGCAAGGAAATCAACTTATTTGAGGCAGCATTGTCTTGGGCGCATGCTGAATGTGTGAGGAGAGAAATTGATCCAACACCTTCAAATAAACGAGCCATGTTGGGAGGTGCCATATATTTGATAAGATTTCCTACAATGTCATTGGAAGAATTTGCAAATAGTGCAGCACAAATTGGTATTCTATCTCCACAAGAAACAATAGATATATTTTTGCATTTTACTGCATCAAGCAAACCACTGCTTTCTTATCCCATTAAAGCAAGAGCAGGACTCAAAGCTCAGGTAATTATTAGTATAATATAGTTCTAAATATACAATAATAAAGACAGTGAAATAGACTTAATAAAATCGGCAGTTGTAATTTATTCATTTTTTTAATAAAAACACATTAGCAAACAAACACTATAGCAACACCAGTGATATAACTTACATTCATTTAAAAAGAAATATTTTAAGCTAATGAAAACATAGCTGATTTCTTAACATTTGAAACACATAATAATGCACTTTAGGCTTAAATTTTTCTGCTAACTGTGTCTGTCGAAAAATAAACCCAGAGGAAACAATTTTAACTAAACTAAAAGTTTATTGTCACTACTAATTTGGTAAACGTATTGTATTAATGGAGATATTTCACTACTTTTCAGATATGCCACAGGTTTCAGTCATGTGCCTATAGAAGCAATCAATGGAGGTACCGTGGCAGATGCGACTCTATACAGTTCTGTGTGGATAAAAGAATATTTGTAGTTGGATTTGGACTTTATGGATCATCAAATGGTGCAGCAGACTATAATGTTAAAATTGAATTGAAACGATTAGGAAGAGTGCTGGCAGAGAATAACACAAAATTCTTCTCAGATGGGTCAAGTAACACATTTCATGTCTACTTTGAGAACCCAATACAAATTGAACCCGAATGTTTCTACACTGCTTCAGCTATACTTGATGGAAGCGAACTAAGTTATTTTGGACAAGAAGGTCTAAGTGAAGTTTATATGGGAACAGTGACTTTCCAGTTTCACTGTTCATCTGAGAGTACAAATGGGACAGGAGTCCAAGGAGGTCAGATACCAGAACTTATTTATTATGGACCAACTCTCAACACATCATTAACCAACACAAACTCTAGTGAGGACTGACAATTGACTAGATCTCGACCCTTTAATTATTATTCTGTATAGTTAAAATCAGAATATTTAAAAATCTCTATTTGGACAAACTATATAAATTTAAATTTTATTATAGGTACTTAACCATTCCCCAAAGTTGTTTTGTTGGAAACCTTGTAAAGTTCTTGTGTATATTGTTGAACTAGAATAGACATTAAGATACGTACCTTAACAATGTGATATGGGTGTCGTAAATAGCTCTCTAATAATCTGTAGGTTTAGACCTATCATCATAATACAAATTCATTGCAATATATTATTATAGTAAATAATTAATTATTAAATCGTAGTTTGAATTTAATGCCGTGTCCTTATGAAATTCACGTTTATTTATTTCACATAAAATGTAGTACAAAAATGGTCAAAATGAATATTAGTTCCATCTATTTTACTTATGCACAGCATGTGGAATGTCAGGTTACTACAATTATGATGAAAACTTTAACCGCTACAGCCACATCAAGCAAAATGATATATGTGTCAATATAATTGGCAACACTCACTGAAAAGGTGACTATACAACAGGGAATATTAACTGTATATTTTATACAAGCGTAACTAAGGGATACTATAAGATCAATTTGATAGCTACTTATGGTTAACCTATTCAACTTAAGGAACAAATAAGATAAAGGTTTTTTATTTTGTAGTCTAAATATGATGACATTGACTTACCAGTTGGTGGAATGTTGATACACAGTGCTCTAGACAACTTGAAGTAAGTTCGGCCAACTTGGTAACAGCAAATTGGTACTGCATCACTAACATCAATCAAAAGGTCTGGTATTCATGGTTGAGGAAAATACACGTAATTATATAAAACATATTTTCGAACAAGATGGTCCTGTACATGATGAATATATGATGATCTTAATATGTTCATTAATTTTAAGAACAAAGTCCATAGCTATATAATGACAAATAAACATTTATAATAGGCATGTAATATAACAAAAAATATCTATTCAGTGCCGTACACAAAAAGGTACTTTTGGAGGTTTGACCATCTTATACAGACATTAATTTTTACAAACAAAATGATTGTTTTTATTTAAGCATCTTTGTTAATTAAGCATGCCAAAAAGTGGCATTGAAATGTTAAAAAGATTCTGGACTATATCTCAGCCGGTGCAAGATCATCTTGGTTTAAATTCAAAATGCTGAAAGTATTGCCTGTATGGGTAAGCAATAACACATCTAGCCTGAATGTTACCTAGATCCTTACTTATTGTTTAAATGCGAATTTGTTTGTTACGCCTTTGCTCCTTACCTACTCAACTGATCACCATGACATTTTGCATATACATCATCAAGGGTACAGAAATGGACATAGGACAAAGAACTTTCATTGAGAAAAAAGTACTGTTCCTGGGGGATAGTGAATTGATTGACAAAATCTACTTTAAGGGAAGCGAAGCAACATGCAAAATCTAGTAATATTATAAAAGCGATTTTTTTTTTGTTTTTATGCGAAAGGGGGCTAACAGGCGGGTCACCTGATGTTAAGTGACTACTGTCGCCCATGGGCACCTGCAACTCAAGAGTCAGAAGTGCGTGCGTTTATAAAGTGCCCCTAGTACTGCAAGTCATGGGAATCCTCTCAATGTTAACTCCTTTTATTTATTTTCTGAGTGTTAACTCTTTTTTTTCTAGTGTAAACTGTCAGATGGAGCATGTTGTTGTCCTTCAGTATTAATGCAAATGATGCAAGATTTCGAATAAACATAATATACAACTTCAGTGGAGCAATCCTTAAACAAACTCGAACTGCCGGCATGAGAAGCTAATGGAAAAACTACTCTTCTGTCACTGGGTCTCAATTCTTTCTAAACAGCTCAGGCTTAGGGGCTACAGCTCAGGCTTAGGGGCTACAGCCCTTTTTGCCAACAGATTTGTGTGTTTATCTAAATTGATATCTACTATAACATAATGATGGACAATGCCATCTGTAGTACATACAAAATTACTGGCATAAGATTTTTTCTAGATTACACTTTGGCATTACTATGACTTAACTATGTATATATATAATGTTAAATAACACGATCATAAAATAAGTATTACGTATCTGAATTGCCTGACGTTTCAACCAGGTTGCACTCTGTCATAGGCTGACTCAGCCTGTTTTAAAGTAAGTACTACAATAACTGACATCAATGCTTGAACTAAACATTTGAAAAATATGAAAAAGGATACGGGCTGTCCCCTCAGTTCTGCAGGTCATATACACACAGGCAGCTTGTGTGTGGCTTGAAGGTCTGCCTATAGTAAGATGCCGTGACAGAGCCATCTTATAGAAGTTACATGCAATATCTATGCACTGCTGATTAAGACGCAATTGTTGGCAGAGTGCTGTGATGCCTTCCCTAGCCTTCCGCAATGTGATTTCTCTGGATTCTTGACCAATACCACCATTGAATGCTAAAAAGAAATGTAATATTAGTGTGTGCCTCTCAAATGTGTAAAGATTATTAAAATAATTTGCATGTAGATAGGTGTTGTAGGTAGAATATTTGATGACAGTCAGCAAATAATGAAGTAATGTTGCAAGTAAAAACTACTAAAAAATTAGTATTCATTCCATGATACTAATATACTATACACTTGTATTTCCTACTGTCCTACAAAGAAACTAATTTATTTCTTTCTTTTTTCTTCCATTACTTTTCAGCTGGACATATTCTAATAAAAGTATATCTAGAACATGAATGTCACTTTACAGCTTTTCACGAAAGGTATTGCTTTTTCATTATTAAGTCGTTTGAATGAAAGAAAGAAAGAACGAAAATTTTATTGAATATGTTCTGTGCTACTCAAAATTAGCTAAAACAACACTATATGTATAAGGATATTAAATTTATTTTTACCAAACAAACCATCTTAAACAATTAAGTAAGTATTAAAATTTAAATCACAAAATTAAGCAGAAAAAAAAGTGTAAAATGACACTCATATTTAGATGATAAATGTTTACTATCAATAAAATCATATGACTAAATAAGTTTTAAGAAGTTCCCACAACTCTTTTAGTAATTTCATAATGTTCAATCTAATACTTATGTACTACACCGCTATCTATAATAATAAGTCTCATCTGGCTAGGCTTATATATATATATCTCCTACTACCTAATCATACTTCAATATACTTTTACTTCATTAGGGTTAGTAAGACAATACTCTAGCTATATCACGGGCTAGCAATGTGGTTTTTGTTTATGATAAATATTTATGCTAGAACTAAACTATATTTATGCTAGAACTTAACAGGAACTAATGACTAAAGCCAGGATGGACAGGAAGTAAATAATAATAATTAAATAACCACTAAATAAAATTTGTAATCAATGATATGCACCTCTT
Organism: Euplagia quadripunctaria; assembly: GCA_963859945.1. NCBI lineage: Eukaryota > Metazoa > Arthropoda > Insecta > Lepidoptera > Erebidae > Euplagia > Euplagia quadripunctaria. The sequence continues at coordinate 8,687,224 of OY982577.1, forward strand.
CCAAACCCAGTAGCGCCTCCTTTGGACTCTGCAGACACAAACTGTCCTATTGCTGAAGCTCCACCGTGTGCATTCTCTTGAAACTCAACTTCTGCTACAATAATATTGTCTTCTAGTACTGTTCCACAATTCGTACATACAGCATCGCCACGAGCTGGATCCACCTCTATCTCCGAGGATCCACAGTGCTTGCATTTCTTCCCTGACATATTGCTAAACATGATAGTCGGTTATAAACATTGGTGCTATTAAAGGTTATGTCCAGTTAATATGTAAGTACTATCTGAAGTATCACTTACCTTTAGTTTTTAAAATGTTTAGTAAGTTAACATTTACTAGAGAACGAACTAGCTTTTTATTTGATTGCATAAATTGAGAACCATTGAAAACATGCGAAGAATCACACTTAGCCAATCAAAAATAATATTTTGTGATAACGTTCACAATGAAAAGATGAAAGACTAACACCTCTACTAAAATCTTTTTATCTCCTCTGTTTCTACACTCTTATTACGTATATAAGGAAGAAAAAAGATAAACACGTTCATGAAAATAGTAGAATAGGTACATGGAAACCCATTACCCAACCAGTCAAACTGACATTAATAACAATTCAAAATAAACGTCAACGTCAAAAACAAGGCTATAGTTTCAATCATAGATATACGAAAAAGTTTAGATAGGAAGTATGACATTGGCATGATCTGATGCCAAATCATTCTCTAATATAGCGGAGTGGAACTCCGACCACAAAAAATAGTGTTGTACTGATTTTGTCGAGAATAGCTATATAATTTCACAATATTTTTTCTATTTTTAAATATTTTTGTTTATATCCAAAGTTCCAAACAAATATTCATTTACTTGATTATTAACCTACTCCTACAATATTTAAGGATTAAATACTGAGATTCATTAAATATTTATTTTATGTTCCTGTACAAAAAGAAGATTGAAAACTAAATCTCAAATATTAACTTAGTAATGCTACTAATAAATAAATAAAAGCTGACCGGATAAAACACACGAAATTATTATATATATATATATTATTTATTTGCACATTATTTGTATAATTAACTAGAAATTATAAAAAGAAAGAATTTCATATCCTCTTTTCTTATTTCATCAATGATTTCAGTTACGTTAAGAGCAATAGGTACATACAGTAAACAAATTTTAGAAACCAGTAACGAGGGTTACTTTGACTTTGGCAGTTAATTTATATTAGGTTTTATATCGATAGTGATAGCAAGACTATATGAACGACAAGAACTTTATTGTCAACTGCATGATATCATAGGCACTAGCACACTTAATTTAGCTATATTTTTAACAATTATTGTTTCTTTTACCTTCTGCGCTTTTCAATAAAACAACTACCTTGAAAATATAAATGCAATGAAAAATTAACAAGAGGGCCTTGCGAAAAGATATATGTACTTAGGTACCTGTAGTGGTAAAAAATCTGGTCTGTGGCCCTGAATCACTCCCATCTTAGCAGAACTTAGGATCCTCTCAAAAAAAAATTGCTAAGGGTTAGCATAAATTTATCTTAACACTAATTTAACTAGATCTTTATTTACTTAAGTCACCTAGGGCACGCCACAATTGTGACGGTAAGACCCATCATGAAGGATTGGCTGGAGAGGCAGCACGGCAGCCTCTCCTACCGGCTGACGCAGGTGCTGACCAGCCACGGCTGTTTCGGAAAGGACCTGTGTCGCATAGGCCGGGAGCCAACGTCTGCGTGCCATCACTACGAAGGCTGTCGTGAGGATACTGCACTCCACACTCTTGTGGAGTGCTCAGCGTGGCTGCAAGAGCGCCACGACCTCGCGGCGGCAATCGGTGTGGGAAGCCTCTCACCATGGTTCTGCCCATGGTCCAAAGTGAGAATGCGTGGGAATCCACCGCTTCTTTTTGTGAGGAAGTGATGTCCGCTAAAAAGGCGGCGGAAAGGGAACGAGAGAGGACTAGTACTCACGCGTCCCGAAGAAGAGGCGTTCCGCGTGTTCCGCGTGCGCCTCTCTAAATAATAACTATACTAATCGTGTGGCTACCTTCTGTTTGAGGGCGGCCAAAGTCTGCTAGGGTTCTCGGGGACTTCCTTCCTAGGGTATACCCGTGTCCCTTGCGACAGACTCACTTGTGATGGAACACCGTGTGGTTTTAGTCGGTTCAATTCCGACATACCACTTCACCAATGGCCATGGTGAGGTGATGACCCGTGGGGGTTTCCACAGGTAAAAAAAAAAAAAAAAAATAGTGTGGTCACCAACTTTTTTTTTTTGAATTAATGTAAGAATGGCATCTACCTATTTTAAATTATAGAATCATAAAATTTGTTCTTTATTAGATTGATAGGTAGCGATAATGTAATTTTTAATTAAAATTAAAGATCTAAAGTACATTGTCCTTTTCAAAAGCTAAATAATATAATTACACAGATAGGTAAAACTCTTAAAAATGTTGATATTGGTCTTAGATAGATGTATATTACATCTATTTATGTAACGTAGTGTTTGTATACTCTTCGTATATAATTGTAAAATGTTTATTACGTCTTAAATGTCAATTTCTTCAATTTATTTTTAACCTACTTTAATTTTCAAGATTTTAGTGGGCACTTTTTTTTGGAGTTTACTCCTTAAGTAGAGACGTATGTAAGTATAAATGTGTATATACCTTAATGTTTTATATAATATGTACAGTGTACAGTGCATATATAGAATATACACTATACAGCGTCCAGACATGACAAATATATACCTATATAGAAAAAGAGGGAGAGGGAAGGGGCGAGGAGGGGGGAAGAGAGAGAGAGAGGGAAAGGGAGAGGAGAAGGGGGAGAGACAGAAAGAGAGAAATAAATCTCCAATAAATTGTAAGCTCCAGTCATGCGTCGGAGCTAACACACCTTTTTTTTCTTATAGGCGTCGAAATTACAATAATTCTGGCCATGAAGATTTTTGTAACTCTCATATAGCCCAATGTTAAAGGTGTAGCCCTTGCCGACTTGTAACTGGATGCACTGCTAAGTTACTTGGCGCTACAAGCGGTAGTAGCCCCTTGCACCCTCGGTGATGACTGATTGATTTATTAGTTTAATATTATATTAATTACAACTCACATAAGCTTCAGCAGAAAACAGAAAAATACAATGGCATTTAAGTTAGTTAAGAAACGTTATGTCTTACAGGATAGCAGGAGTAGCATTAATGAGAGCTTTTAAGAATAGTTGTACCTCAATCAGTCAGTCATCATATTCTGAAATCGTAGCTCGCGAAACATCTAGTGTCCACATTATGAATTAAGTTGACTTTGATGTTATGAATAACTAACCTACTTAAGCTGCGAAAATAAGACAACACAGTAATTAGGGGTGATGTAAAAACAGGTCTTCCTATTTCAAGGAAGGTCTGTTTTTGCTGGCCACCGGAGCTCGACGTGGCAACACTGCGTATAAAGCCTTAACAAAGCAATGATGTTAAGGACATTGAGTATTACCACTGGTTCCAGAACTTCAAAGGACCATTAAAAGATCTTAGATGAAATATTGAAGTAAGTTTTGCTCCAACGCATATCTGGGTAGACAAGTATAGTCGCCACGGCCAAGTTTGAACTAGAACATAGCCCATAAAGTTTGTTCAAGAAATAAAAGTTAACTAGGTGGCTAGTGGCTTTTCATGCCATAGAAGCTTGGAAGTACTATTATTTTCGGGGAACTAATAATTTGAGCCAACATCGTTTCACTAAAGAAAACGCACATAACTTATTGAAGTTACGTGCCAAAAACGTTACCAATGCACATCAACAGTCGCAACTTAAGAGGTCGAGCGGCCTCTATTCTATCAAAAATTTGGTGAGTCCTCTTGTAAAGGTAACTGAAGATAATATTAAATACCCAGGCTTGGCTGAGCTGCTTACATTCCGTATAAACCTTTTGAAGGCAATTAAATTAGAACAATTGAACTTATTTAATTGCTTCTAAAACGACTGAAAACCATCACATCCCAAACTACGCGCCCAGGCAACACAAAGAAATTAATTCGCCATGATATGTCATCACACAAACTTAAATTAATACACACACTACACTCTACCTAAAATCTTAACCTCGATAAACCTTATCTTCCCTATTATGCATAATCAAAAATTTCTATTCTCTTCCATGCAATCCTCTTCTCTCTCGTCTGGGGGGCACTTTATTTTTTAACATTCTAAATCTAGTTCAAAATCCAAATACTGCGTTTCACATTATTAATTACTTATTAATCAATCAATCGAATCTATCGATGAAATATCATGGTCTCCTCTCCTCTACTACAGAAGTGACTTTAGTCATTTGTATACAAAAATAGTAACATAGATTTGTAAAAATGAATCAATTTAAGCACTAACATTTTTACTCCTCCACTTGAATCGACTTTGTTATGGAACGATAATCGTTCGAATTCAAATGGTTAACCTTCGGATTCGAACAACTTCCAGCAACTGGCAGTCGCAACTCCATCGTCCAAATTTGTATGACGTCATACAATAAAAGCTTTGCTATTGGTTGAATATCACGCTACAAAGTATTTTTAGAAGGTGAGATCACCCTTCAATTCGTTTAGGCTGAAGTATGACTACACTTCCAAAAAGTAACTTCATTCCTAATAAAAGTTGGCGCTTATGCCGTTTTGAAATATCCCATTACAAATTCTTATGAGAAGGGCATCCCCAAAGCGACGACGACGTCATCGTTGTGTGCAAACCAAACTGCAATGATGAGTCATCATTGTTGTGTTCTTGTTCTTGGATAATCTTTTTGAATTCAAGCAAGGCGCTTATTTTGATTCCATCGCTGTCATAAGTGAACTGTCACGAGAAACTTCGCAGTTCGTGTTATTTGCCAGTCTTTGATAGATACGCGGAACTACAAACTTTATTGTTAGAAGTTTCAAATTTGTTGTTTGTGTTTCACAAGTTACGTAAAACGTTTAAGTGTTTTTTGAACTTAAGTGAAATTGAACAGATGACGATGAAGCTGGAAATTAGTGATAGTCAATCAAACCAGTCGGACATTTCTTGCGACAGTCAATCGTCGCAAGGTTCTTCCACGAATGATTTCGTTTCTTCTAGACAGACCTCGAGATCCTTGCTCACGGTGAGTATAGATGAGCACAGACACGCCAAACCTTAATATATGTAAAGTTTTCTGAATAAAATGCTATGCTTTAAATATCAAATGCCTTACCTTGTAACCTTGATACCAGTTACTATACACATTATATGAAACAATATCCAGTTAAATCCTCTAATAGGTTTTTAGTTTTAAAAACTACATCAATTTTGTTATTAGTTGAACTAATGAGAACTATCCTTGAAACCATTAACTTTCAAATTTCAAATCAAAGTGAACAAACTTTAGCTGCTTGAGACACCTGTTATTTCTAATTTCTTGGAAAGATTAGTTAAATTTTCTTGCTATTATTATTGTACACATAAATACTATAGAAAAGTATGCACGTCTCTGTCATCCAAAGCTTGACTGGTAGAAAATACCTATGGCATTTAGTCCGCCTCATACAATTTATCTGCAGGAAGTGTTATAAATAAAATAAAAAGTAAATGAATATGGATTGTCAAACAAAGTTATAAGTAGAAACTAAATATGTTTCAAATTTGCATTTCATGGAACAAATAACATTAACATAAGTCTTTTACATAACTATGTAAAAGACTTATGTTAATGTTATTTGTTATTATTTTTTTGTTATTTTTTTTTAAAAGACAACTCCCGCATTAGGAATTACTTCCTGTGTCGCGGGGGACTTTACAAACATATAAACAACGGACACAAAGAACACCTAGACTTGGGTGGGAATCGAACCCACGACCTATGGCATAGCAGTCAGGGTCACTAACCACTAGGCCAACAGGCCAGTCACAATGTAATGAAACTGTATTTTTGCATTTCTTATGCAAAAGTATTCTTATTTAAAAGTTTTCCTTAATTACACTAAAGATGTGTCAAAAGTTGAAAATGATTGAGTATATGTCAATTAGTATGATCTGCGTGGAATAGTGTGTTTAAATTGAATCAACAGCCTAAAAAATAAGTTTCAAGCTTCTAGCTCTAAATATGATGATAACTTTTCATCCCCACCTTTCAACCCCTTACACCCCTTTTTTCGCATTAAAAAGTAGCCTATGTTCTTTCTCAGGCTCCAGACTATCTGTGTACCAAATTTAATTTAAATCGGTTCAGTAGTTATGGCGTGAAAGGGCGACAGACACAGAGTTACTTTCGCATTTATAATATTAGTAAGGATTTATTAATTATTGCAAATTCAATAAAATTGACAGGTTTTAATTGATTTCCTATGTTTGCATTACTCAGTGATACATCTACTTGTTAATCTAACCTAATTATTGTTTTAAAAGTCCATGTAAAAGACTATGTGAACAATGTTTGTACTCCTTCCTCGCTACTTAATCTTATAGTTGTACTTTGAGTTTGACTAGGAAGTGAGTAAGAGATGGCTATATTTTAGACAAATTATAGAAAGAATCTTTGTGTCTCCATTGTGATAATACCTATTTCTTAGTCACCTGCCTTTTTTAGCTGCTGTGTCACACTTGGTAAACATATGACGCAATCTTTCTGATAAGAGCTTTAGAAGTGTTATTTAAAGATATTTTGCTTGTGTATGACATAATTATGTGAGTTTTCAGTGGATAATTAACTACTTTTTATATGTATTTATGTCCCTTTTTCACTACCATACTGAATTCATTGATGGCAGTTTGAAAGTGTATTGAAGTATCTAAACTGTCCTCCTGTCTTTTGCTTCTGATTTCCCTCTTTCTATAGGCATATTTATTTATTTATTTAGGCACACAAAACAGAACATAACACAATACTTAGTCTTATAAATAGCTATCACTAACAGTTTTGATCTTAGCTATATTCTTAAATATGTGTACAGAACATGGCAATGTGGTTGACACAAGACAAGATTACATGCAATTTAAAAAGCATATAAAGAAAGAGGGAAATAAACCATAGGACATCTGCTACAGGGCATTAACCTATCTTAAAGTTACAAAGAACTGTTTTGTGCCAACATTCAAATACATGACCAGACTAGGGACATCCCTGGTCCATATAAAATACATCCATTCTTCACTTTCTATTCCATGAAGAATCCTGGTCCAGAGGTCCTAATGTTGTAGGTTAGTTATTCACTTGTAATAATTATGTGATTAGTAAATAATTGTATAGCTTAGCCAATAACTGTAAAGCATGTAACCTCTAAGAGATATATTTGTATGTATGTATAATACTTAGTACAATTTAGTGGAACAACAAACTTTAGGGATAATATTGCAGAAAATTGTTTGTTATTCCATACCTTCATTGAATTTATAGTTGTCAGTAATTAATAAAATAAGACATAACTTGATATTCTCACTAGTATTTTATTATAACTACTATTCACCCTATTATTAATTTGTGCATTGTACATCTAAGATCATCATAGACATATACATATTATGATATTATTGGCTTGGATCGGAAACAAGCTGTGTACACATTTATATTTTTTGTGCGGAACACCAATACTTGTTCCAAAATAAAAGTAGTCTAAATTAATCTTTATAACACCAGCTATCTGCCAGTGAGAGTCCCGTGGAAATCGGTTCGCCCATTCCTGAGATTACCCAGAACAAACAGACAGACAAAAAAAAAAGAAGATTTTTTGGTATAAATACCCTGTAAACATTCAGATGCATTCGTAAAAAGCTGTTCGTTCGTTGTTTCGTAAAAAACAGTTTAAACACTTTTAAAACCTCATTAGACACAAAAAAAAGCATGGCTCTCTCACATAAAAGACAAAAAGTAAGCTAACAAATGTCAAAATACTAGCTGCGCACCGCGGTTTCACCCACGTAAGTCCCGGTGCCGTTGAAATATCGGGATAAAAGTATCCTATGTGTTAATCCAGGTCTCCAGCTATCTATATACCAAGTTTCATTGCTATCGGTTCAGTCGTTTTTGCGTTAAAGAGTAACAAACATCCATCCATCCAAACTTTCACATTTATAATATTAGTGGGGTTAGTAGGATTTGAACATTTTAACACCAGCTACTCGACATGCTGCAACAGCTGCACAATACAGAATTGAGTGTGTATCACTGAGATCTTTGCTTTCTTCTAAATAAATATTTAACATAGAATCAAGGGCACACACCAGCGCTTTATTTCGTTTATGCATTGGCAAACGCGGCAAACGAGGTCTGATTTCATAACTCATGCACCGATATTCTCGAATAGCACCTTCCAAAGTATTCCTTATTTGATCATTATACTGAGTACTTACAGATGAAGCAGCACTGTCCTCTCCACCCTCATCAGGGTAAGATCGTAATAAACCAGATGGTAATTGTGTAACTATTTGTGAAGGAGGAGAAGCCATAGTACAAATCTGCAAGTCCAAGCGTAGCCTCTCAAGTACAGAGTTATCCAACAAATGACATCGTTGGATGGCCCGTACTTGGTCCGATAGTCTTTGCGCCGCAACGTTAATAGTTGGTTCAAGTTCCTGAAACAGAGACAGCATACGATCACGGTACGCAGTGAGGTTAGTTCCTCCCTCTGTAGCCACAAAATATGCTCGCATGACGTTCTCATTTATTAAAGTCGTCCATCTCATGCGACGCACATTACCACCGGTAGCGGTACCCTATTCGAAGCTGGTGGGCCTCGGGATCCCAAGCTTTTCGGTGGCCGGCCTCTCCCCTGCCGACGTACAGGTGTTGGCAACGTCGGCGGAGAGAAAAACTCATCACTCGATGTTGAGGCGTCGAGCTCGACAGAGCTCGACGCCTCAACAGCGTTCGGTACACTTGATGTGGTTTCCGGGGGCCGCGAGGCGGAGCTGAGCGATGAGTCCGGGGATGGTATTTGCGTTTTCGCTCTGGATCTTGTCAGCATCTTCGGTGTTTCTTAATAATTATATTCGTTTCGGTTTAATCAATTTTTTTCTTGTGTGACATGACAAGACATAAAATGTGTAATTTTTTCCTTGTTTTCATTTTAATTTTATTTTGGATCTGCATTTTCGTTTATAGATTTCTATAATATATGGATTCAATGGAAAATTATCTCGAAAAATATAAATATTGGAAATACGCTTATAAAAGAAGACTGCCTCTTAGTGTTGCCAGGTTATTATTAGTATTATTATTATTATTGTTTTGAGTGCCTAGTGCTACCTCGACCATTTCTGGTCTTTTGTAGCGCATATTTAGGCATTGCCACATTGTCTTATCAGGGTCCCTAGATATTGTCATATTCGGTTCAGTTGTAACTAAGTTTAATTAGGTATTGCTAAATTGTCTTTTTTCCTTGGCTGACACCGACTCCAAAAGTAACAACACAAATTGTTCATTATACACATCACTACATATTATAAAAGAAAGTCCCCCGCCGCGTCTGTCTGCCTGTCTGTTCGCGATAAACTGAAAAACTACTGAACGGATTTTCATACGGTTTTCACTAATAGGCAGAGTGATTAATGAGGAAGGTTTAGGTGTATAATTTGTAAGCGTGCGAAGCCGGGGCGGGTTGCTAGTTGTCCTTATAATTGTTGAATTATCTTTTAAGCAGTCTAAAAAATTGTTTTAAACTTTTGTTTAAGTGTACTATAATAAAAATAACTTATCTTCCATAATGTAAAGTGACTGAGACTTGGGAGACCGGGCTTGTCAAAAATTGTGTTTTTGACAAGCCCGGTCTACAGCCGCAGGCAAGCCGGAAGTACACTAAGCAGTTGAACTTAAAATGCAAAACTGTATCTATCTACAAAATTTCATCAAAATCGTTAGAGCCGTTTCCGAGATACCCGAAATATAAATACATACCTAAATAAATACATACATACAAGAATTGCTCGTTTAAAGTAATAAGACTAATAAGATACCTCTAAGACTGACTGAAACTTACTTGGCAATATCAAGCTCAAGCCAATAAGTTAAATCTAGCGAACATTGTTTTTAATTTAGTAGACTTGTAAATCACTTGTAGAATTTATTAACTAAAGACCCAGTAGATTTCGCTGCCTATGGAATCTTCGCCACCTGCAACGTTGTCTCTAAATCTTGTACTTCGAAAATATTTAGAAACGTTTTATGTTCCTCAATGGCGGTACCAGTGCATGCCATTTAGCCTTACAATAAGCCATTCATTGTTAAAGGTGTACGACTGTGGGATGCTGTGTCTGTATCTATTAAACAAGCCAATCACTGTAAGAACAAAAATACTTGAATTTTTTATTTCTTGTCAGCTTCTCTTTGCAGATGTTCATCTGTTCTTGTTACATGTTTTGTCACTTTTAAGTTTTGGAAGTGACTTGCCTTTAAATTATCTTTGTAACATGCCACATGATCTAATAGTACAACACTTGCTTTACGTCATGTAGTAAGTAGTAGTAAATAGGTTACCACATTGATGCGTCAATCTTGTGCCTTGCATAGCTTCAATGTTATCATCCAATAGAATCTGTACTCATATTATAAAACTGAAGAGTTTGTTTGTTTGGTTGAAGGTGCTAATCTCAGGAACTACTGGTTCGAATTGAAAAATGGTTTTAGTGTTGGATAGCCCATTTATCGAAAAAGGCTATAGGATATTTAACTTCACGCTACGACCAATAGGAGCGGAGCATTCATGAAAATCGCTCTCTTACGTGACGCAGAAAAAGTTACGCGGTGACCTGCGTACTAGCTGACGCTAGTACGTGATAAATGTCGTGTCATATTACGATTAAAGGTAATAATTTTAGTTGTTTTAAGTATGTATTTTAATAAATTTAGGTATGGTTTTCCATAATGTGTACCTTAGCAGAGAGGGAAAATTGAAGAAGTACTGGAATACTAAAATTCATCTGGGGTTATACAACTGTCATCATGGTACAGGAAATTGAGAAGTATAGGTATGCTTTCTTTTGTTGTGTTTTTATTCAACGTAACACGTGTAAGTCTAATGAATGTTGCGCAAATACCACTGAGTTATGATAACAATTTTGTTTTGAACAATGGTGTTTCCTTAATTGCTTAACCTCATATTTATTTTCTAATATTATGTAAATCGTTGTAGGTAACTATGTCTTTATATAATTATTAATGTACCAAAATGTGAAGTAAGAAGGTTGTTAATTTTTTCAATTCACTCTGTGCATAAACACACTCAATGTTTTCTAAAAAAAAAATTACTAGCAACGTTCGAAAGTGTTTACTTACCAATTACCACACCCGTCAAAATGTATACGAATGGTGGTGATTATTTAAGGTTTTTTTTTTTTTTTTTAATTTAAGGTAATGTGAAATATGTCTTGACGATGGGGTTCATCGAGATAGAGTCAAATTTCAAATTAATTTTGTTAAGGTTTGAATGGTAGGTTTGATTTGATTTTTTTTGTCTATCGATACATGAGCACTGAAAGAGTTGTTAAATAGGTAAATAGATAGGACATCATTTAATTGTACATCACATTTTAGACAGTAATTAAACATGATTAAAAACAATCGAACGTTGGAAAGATATAATGAAAAAAGCCTTTTTAACAAAAAATAATCGGAAGAAATACGAAAAGAATTGAAAAGCGAAAAATAAGAAAATAATTGACTTGTTAGCCAAAGTATACTCTACTCCTACACTAATGTATATAAAAGTGGTTTAGGTTTCCGTGGGATAGATTTGACCAAAATTTCCACGCGAACGAAGTCGCGGGCAACAAGCTAGTACTCATATAATTTAGAGGCGTCGACTCTAAATTATATGAGTACACGGAAACCGTACATTTTTTCGGCATAAAAAGTACAAGTACAAGCCTATGTACTATTCCAAACTATAATAAATATCCGTGTAAAATTTCATCCACACCCGTTCAGCCGTTGTTGCGTGAAAGAGTTACAAACATTTATCCACCCATCTTTCCTCACAAACCTTCCCCACTCCAAACTTTATAATATTGGTAACATTTACATTAATGGAAGTGTTTAGTTAAGCTAACAAGTTTATATCTTATTATCTTTTCAGTTTTCTTCTTTTGTTGATATTTTTTATATTTCTGTGGCTAAAATATAATAATCATAAGTTACTTATTTAAAATACTTACCTAACTTGCTTAATAAATATTTGAACAACGATTTTAAAGTTCCCATTAAGATTTATGTACAAGACCAACCACAGAAACCTGCTGTAAACCGTTGAGGAGTTCCTTTTGACTGGCTTCCGTCTCCATCATCAGATCAACTACAGGTCTCCGTCTTGTTATAGTGTCATTAGATGTACACGTATGTAGAGGTGTGCCAAGTTTTAATAGCATCAGCTCACAGGTCAAAACTCAGTGGATGAACAATCATTCATTCCCTATTTTCTACCGTTGGGACAGATTTTCTTTGCATAGATTTCACAGATTTTTAAATGTGACCAACTTCGAAGTATAGGGTATCGAATAAAAATAGAATTATCGAAATCGGACTACACCGTAAAAAGTTATCCATGGTCATACATAAAAAAATAATATTCGGATTGACTTGAGAACCTCCTCCGTGTTTTCGTCAGTTAAAAACGAAATTGTATAAAGAAGACGCATGATTTTTTTTTTAATTACTTATAACAGGCCAGGGCCACTCCGCTGAGTAGGTATAAAGCTACAAGTACACGGCGGGGTCGACTAAACGTGCCAAAATTCAGTGGGCTGCCACTCACTGGCCGTGTCGTACGCACGTTAGTTCGATGCTCACTCAGGCGCTAATTCGCGTCATCTGTTCGTATCTGGACTATCGAGTTATTAGTACCTAGTCTAGGTTTATTTGTTCACAAAAATAGAGGAATAGGCACATGACTGATTGGTAATTAAATATTCACATTAATTAATTTGAAAAAAAGACAACACTAACGTCGCGGTGTTGCCAGAACAGATAAGAGTTAAGCGATAGAAAGAGAGGCAACTTCTAGGTGAATATAACTGTAGGTAGTTAGCGCTGTGCGACCTAAATTGCGACTTTATTGTATCGGAACAAGAGTCGCTATTTATTTTTATGTTCGGCTGAGTGTGACTTCTGTACCTGTACTATTATGTATTCAGTGCTTATACTTAGGATTTTCTTATGACTATGTGACAAGGATCGTATGTTAATCTTATCTATTTATTAGTAAAGGTACTTATATGTAGTACACACGTGGCGGTCTCATCGCTATCTTCGCGAAACGACCCTCGTTCGAAAAAAAATATGGATGTAAATTGGTAAGACATGTTTTACCGGATTTCATCCACATTTTTATTAATTTAGGTTTTCCATTTACCTATCATTGGCTAGATTTATTCATCACCGGGCTCCATTTTTTTACGAGTGTTGATTGAATACCAACCGCAAAAACTTGTGGCATTCTTCTTAACCTTCGATTAACTTGTTTATTCCTTTGTATTATGCGTTCAATCGACTTTCAAGACGGTATTTGCACAAGATACGCAAAATTCAAAAGGCCATGTTGAGGTAGTTTGGGGACGTAGAAAGAATGTGTGCGCAAGGAATGGAGAAACAAGTATATAAGACAAACGTTAGTGGGTAGGCAGGTAGGGGTCGACCACACAGAATGTACTTTGATCTAATTGGTGACGTTCTGAAGAAATGGCGGGCTTGTATCAAAGCTTTAATAACGCTAGAGGAAGTTCTTGAGGTATGTAAGGATTAGGAATTGCGATTCCGAAAACCGGATCCGGCATCAGTAGACGTCAGCCTGATCCGGTACCATTTTAAAGGATCCGGTCATCGGATCCGGCAAAAAATAAACGACTCTAATTTTTGGAAGGCTTCTCGCGCCTTGTGACTTGTGCAATCACTACTGCACCCAGCACGTGCCTCACCTTAATCCACATTAGAATTACGAGTCTACAAATAACAAGTATAGAAGTTGAAAGGGCCTTTTTAGGCACTGGCTTTATTATTTTGTGATTGTCTCAGAAGTCGACTGGAGTAACACTATTTGTTTGCTACGATTTAATATCATTGTACATACAAGTGCAAGGTTATCATGGTTGATTAAGGTTTCCAGATCAATTGATCGAAAAATTTTACTGACATCATGCGTTAACTCCAGAAAGACTGTATTTAATAGGAAGTAATATTACTATTATGCACACTGAGATTTAACTAATTACATTAGATATTAGATTTTAATTATTATTGGTTGATATCAGAGAATAAAGAGTTGATTGTCTGTCTAGTTGAACATGTCTTAATTACGATAAGTATATGACTGTTTGTTTTCCCAAATAAATTAACGGATTTTTTTTAAATTAATGATAATAACTATATAAACCTCTTTTATACAGTTTATTTTGACACCAACAAAAAGTAATGTTTGGTCCGTCCGGATTTGGTCGGATTGGTAAGGTTCCGGCCGGATTGAAATTGTTGCCGCATTGCAATCCCTAGTAAAAATAGGAGCAAAAAGCAGGAAGACTCAATTTCATTATAAAGTTGTGTTTCCTAGTTTTCTTAGTTTACCCTAAATCTTACATCAAGTAGTTAGATAGTATAGTATAGATTGTTACATTATCATAAGTCAGCTTTTGCCCGGTTCCTATAATCAAGAAACGATTCGTGTTGCTTACGGACGATAAAATTTTCGTTGAAAATTCACCGACATTTTACCGTCCGTGAGCAAAACAAATCGTTTCTTGATTATAGGAACCGGGCATTAAAGAGTTAAAATTACTAACGGTTATCCGGCCTCGAGGTTTCTTTAATCTCTTCAATTTATACCTCTATTAAAAACTCGGTAATAGCGGGATTACAACATAAAATGAAAGTGTTAAAACTTCGTGTCGCCGAGTATACAAAACTGAGTGAGTCTGGCATTATTAAATTTTGTTTATTACTTTACGAACATTAAGTGGAAGTACTTCTAGACGTTCAAAACAAGGTTAAAGCAGGAAAACGTCGAGTGGCGATGACCGTGCTCGTTGCTGACGTAAGCGTTTCGAGGAAAACTCGTAGGTCTTAGGCCCACGCCTCACGAGTGCGAACTCTACAGACGGTCGCGTCGCGGGCAACACATGCTTAATATTCACTGTGCATGTACCTTGTCTGTCATAAACTTGTAACGATTTTAATTCAAATGTAAATAATATTAGCATATATATTCACGCAAACAAGCCAGCTCTACAAAACATAATAATATCCATTATACATACATCCTTAATGTTTTCGCCAAGACTTTAACTTTCTGCACTAAACTCGCTTCTACTTTGTGAATAAAACCTACATCAACTTAATTCCCATTGTGTCCTTTTAACACTGTTCAATTAATGGACCAGATGTATTCCACTTGTCAATCGCAATCAAGAGACAACAAAATTATAAGAAGAGTGAAGTTAGGTTGATAATATTTGACAAACAATGACGTCAGTATTAAAAGATCTATTTGCAACTTCAAGCACTTTTTTATACTTTATAGGTACGGCATTGTAAGTTAATCATAATGGCTATGTATGAACTGCCAGTCATCATTACTAGATATTAGACTTGGGCATTTATGGAACTATTGCAGAATTTAATTCTACAATAAACCTACGTCGTAGTAACCAGAGCAATCAAATCAATACAAAGGTACATATTTAGTTAAGTTGTTAATGTAGGCAGTAATTACTCAGTAATCTGTGATGTAGGCCTTGTCTTATATTTCTTTTTGTTACATGTGGTAACTCCACGGGTTTAAAAGTGAAGTAGTCTGTTGGTAATATATTGTATTTATCCGTGTTCTAAGACCAGACTACCTAGCGCTGGTTATAATGGCCCACAATATTATTTAAAATTTCATTATATTTAGTCTAAAAAGGGGTTAGGTAGTTTTACTGTCCTGAGTAAAAATCAATCCGTTTTGTTTTATAGTGTAAACCTTTTTACACGCTTTATATTAGCTTCACTTGTATGTTTGTTTGTATGTTTGACTTCTTTGGGCGCGATTTTGACCCACTTTAAACGGCCAGATTTCATTTAAATTTTGCACACCTGTCAAAGACCGATGACAATGCAATAATTCGATTAAATTTCTTATTTTTTTAAGTTGAATTTTCAATAAAAGCGTGTTATTTAGTTTTTTAAACTATAATTTATTAACGTAGTTAGACTTCGCAGAATCGAGACCTTGAAATATGTCAAGTGAAATGGCTCAAGGTTAAAACCAATGTAGGTCTGTAAAACAAGCGACGTACAATCTATGCGATATCGAATCTCATTTGTTTTGATTTTGAAATCGATGTAATGTACGTATGTTCAACGATTACAATTGAAAATATGTTAACTGTGCACATTTTGAGAAAGAAACCGTATGAGTTAGTGTAGTCAGTCGCTTTGGTAGAAAGCTCGTAGGGTACCCCACAGAGAATGCCTGCTGTATGCTTTTGCAGCAGGCGATAGAAGGGAGAATGCCGAATGAATTTCTCGGGAATATGGCACACCGTATTGTTTTAGTTGGTTTGATTTTTACCATCCCACCGAAATCTACGGTGATTAAACCGTATATCCTTTATATATATTGTATGGATTAGAGATTGCAAACTATTACAGATGTTATGTCTTGATCGTAATCTTAACATAATTTAGTACAACATTAAGCATTTTGAATGTTGAATTGAAGAAGCTATACTACTTCTAATTAGGTGGAAGTAGGTTTGTCAGGTCGGAAAATTGTATTATTTACTGAAAATTATAAAATGTTGAATGTGTAGTATGTATTGTGATGTCGCGTCGGGAGAACTAAAATAGCCCCTTTTTATACAATCTATAATTAATTAATCATTCAACTTGATATCAGTATCAAACAAGGAATCCGTAAGATTCTATTTACATAATTTTTTTTTAGGGCTCCGTTTACACACACATTATACAGTTATTAATGTGAGACCCCATTAAGAAATGTAAAATGTCACAATCTATGGATGATCTAATAATTTATCGCTAAATAATATCATGAATCGATAGTCTTATAATTATCGATGACACATCCATTATTAAAAGCAGATATACCTATAAATGCATTACAATCGTGTGGCGTTATATAATATGTATAATGTCTTTAATTTTATTGAATTATGCAACGCCATATTTGTTTTTACTTTTTTATGAGCGGACGATTTGCAACTGACTTTGTCTACTTTATCTGACGTACCTAGACTTATGACTCAATGATCAATATTACACTTCGAACAACCTGATTAGAAATGAACAGTAGTAAATCATTTATCTTCTTAAGATTACCTAAATACATTTTATTTAGTGAAAATCGTACCCGTACGAACGCTTACGAACACTCTTTTGTCGTTTCATTCGAATCCTCGGTCTGACTGTAAGATCAAAGTTATGGTATCAGTTTTTGATGTTCATCGAATGTTTAGAATTCAGTATTTCAATTTAATTACTCGGCTATGCTATAATATAGTAAAATCATTATGAACACTTAATGTTTTGCTTGCGCCGGAGTGTGGCACTAAATGACCTATTTATCTATTCGACTGTAACGTGTAGACTGTAATGATGTGACGTCTGATTAATCCAATTATCACTAGATGAATAATTTTTAAATTGATCTCAGACAACTCTGTTTATTTTTGTTTGTAAAAGAGAAACGACCACGAAATTATTTATCTCTCTAAATCAGCCGCGATTATTGAAAAAAGGGAGGCTAAAACAAGAAATTGAGCAGTAATGGAAATTGATGATACTTTTGCAAAAATACTAATCTAATCGAAGAGAGAGTTCGAAGGAGCAGAGGTGGCTTGAGAAGCTCATAAGAAAGTCGCACCTTTGTGAGTGCGGACAAAATATTTACTCATCGATACAACATCTGAACCAGTTTTATCATTTAACACAGTGCAAAGTAAACTAAACAAAGATATTTTGAACCAAGATTACCATTAATGCACGTGTTTTTTTACGTCTCGATTTTAATAAGAAATAAATAATAATTATAATTATTTTAGTAGTAGCTCAAAAATATGTACGTGATTATATTTATTTTGATAATTTAACCTTGAGGAAACTGGGGCTTCTTAGAAGACAGAATTGATTGTTGTTTTCCTTTTTTGTAGCAGAGTCGAGTTGTACATAGTGGTGCGCAAACGCGAATTAGCAAGTCAATTAACGCGAGTTCAGCTTGGGCAAGAACCTCACACCGTCTTAGATATATTGTTCTTGTGTTCAATTCATATTCGATAAATAGTCAAGCTAAATTTATATTACAGAATGAAATGTTAAAATCGAAACGATTAATATTTACACTTTTAGACTACTATCAGAAGTCTGAAGAGTTTTTTTGGTTGAATGCGCAATCTTAGAACGTACTAGTCCGATTTGAAATAATCTTTTCGATGATCTTATTTAGTGAGGAAGGTTGTATGCTAGATAACTCCAGGTTGTGGAGCGGTGAAGTAATCATAAACGTCGGTTCTCGGACGTGTCCTTCTTAGCCCCCTGCAATAGACCTACTTGTGACGGAACACCGTGTGGTTTTAGTTAGTTCGATTCCGACATACCACTACAATGTTAGCTCTAGTGAGGCGATGACCCGTTTCATACGATAAAAAAAGCAATCATAAACGTGAATAAAATCGTAATAACCTTAATAACTCAAATCTAACATGAGTGAAACAGTTCCAGCTACTATGAATAAGTAATAATAATAAAAGCTAGTAAGCTAATAGATGTAAATAAAGAGAATAATATTAATAATAACTTCACACATCTCACAGGCTCATAGGCTCTGCCTAGTTTTAGGATCAGACGACACGGCCGTCTGATCCCAAACTAGGCAGAGCCTGTACTACGAATATACTGGTTGTGGAGATTAAGCACTTGCATTAACCCGGCTCTCATGACGAATTCCGCCCGCTGCAAATTCATTTAAAGACGAACGATTCGGTTTAACGAAGACCGTTTAAAAGTTTAATGTAGATCTTGACGAAACCATGACGTGGGTTTCACCAAGATCTGCATTAAACCGAATCATTTGTCTTTAAATGAATTTGCAGAGGGCGGAATAGAGTAAGCCGTAATCAGGTAGTCGTTTGCTTGTTTCCTACTGTGAACCAGTCGGACAGCTGAAATTTAAATTGTGAAAAACCGTCTCAAGGTCCCCGTGCGAGGCGGACTCACACTTGGCTAGTATTGTTTTTAATTTGACACAAGCTCGCCTGACGTTATTATAAAAAAACACTTGAATTTCAAATGATTAAACTGATATTATTCAAACGATCAAATACTTTTATTTCTATGTATGACGCTATCGACAGTTTTCCGAGAAAGTGAGGCTGAACTCGTGGAAACATTTGTTAGCGTGACTAGCAGTCAAGGGCCCGCCCTTGAACCGTCACTGGGTTTAACGATTCTACAATCCGTCAAACAATGTCAGTCACATGTTTCTAATAGATGCGTCAGTTAACAAACATATCAATGTGAAGTAAACAATACGTAATATTAGTTGATTACAATGTAATGTGCTAGCATTAAAAATTACACTTATGAATAAAGCTGATACCTTCGGACGCCTAAACGGATTTTCATCGCAGTTAAATTTGCTTTTTAACAAAATTCGCATGACATCGGTCCATCCGTTAAGGAGCTACAATACCACAGACAAACTTAGATAACCATCGAACTTGTATCTGTTTCAGATCCAATCAGGGGTTAAAAAGAAGTGTGTCCACTAAAATGACAAACAAATACCTAAAGTCCGTCTTATGAATGACTGCCGCTATCATTGGTCGTACCTATCCCCAGAACCACGACGCTGTAAGAAACTTTGTTTGTCTGCGGTTTTCGGTAGGCATTTTTTTCAATCGGGATATTCATCCCACTATCCCACTAATATTATAAATGTGAAAGTTTGGATGGATAGATGGATGGATGGATGTTTGTTACTCCTTCACGCCAAAACTACTGAACCGATTTTAATGAAACTTGGTATGTAAATAGCTGGAAACCTGGATTAACATATAGGCTACTTTTTATCCCGATATTCCCACGGGATCGGGACTTACGCGGGTGAAACCGCGGGGCGCTGCTAGTTTCAACATAAACATAAGCTGGGTGCCGTATTATATTGAGTTCCGCTGCAGTTCGAGTCGCTTTATCGCAGAATTTTGTTCAATGGCCGTCACACATGCTTTTTCTTTTATCACATAGACAGCGGGAAAGTTTGTGACTTGCTCTCGTTCTAATTCGACAGTAGCGTTTAGAGTCGGCGCGTCGTACTCGACCTAGCCTAGCTTCCTCAGTCTTTGGTGTATTATATTGGCCAATGAATAAATCATTGATTGCTAAAAGGAGGACTCCAAGAAATTACAAACAGTCAGGCATATATTAAGATGTTATCGGTCTAATATCAGTTCTAATAACAATTCGTAATCATTTCATGAATTACCGTTAGGGGAAAAGTCGTGCCCATTTTTTGAGGAAAACACATTGTTATCAGTATTATAACTGATCTATATGATACCGTCAGGTGTAATTCTTTCAAGAACTGATAAGGTAGTAACACTTTTACAGAAATGACGCAATTATTGGAATTATCAACAACAACAACGATCGCCTTATGCCAAGACCAATCGTTGTTATCAGACAGCATGTTTTTTAGTATAGTATTACTACTATCTCACCTCATATATCTCACCAAAGTATGAGTAATACAATTGTTTGGATCTTAGAAATAAGACATAAATAAGTACATGTTTTCAGTAGCTTCTTTGTCTAAGGTTTTTTTTTCTTTCCTTAATTGATGTTAAAGTACTTTTTATGAGTCGAAACGTAATTCTGACTAGTAAGTTTTGCAGTTTTGCATGAGATTGTCCTGATAAACTATTTAGATATTCAACTATTCATAACAAACCTGTAAAACATAGATAATTGTCTTTTTATTTATTTTTTAGGTTTACTTGCGAAAAAACGAATGCGGTTTAATTTTTTTTGTAAGTGCATTGTAACAATAATATATTTTACAGTATTTATTTTTCTTCTTCATTTAAATTATTTCCTTACCTCTCTAACTGCAAATATAGTAAACTAAATACCAGTCTAGAGTCGGACAAAGATCACAAAGTTTAGTTACCGATGCTTATACGACTCAAATATGATTTAGATTAAACTAGCTAAAAAATTTCAATCTAAGAACTCTTGTGCGTTATTTCCCCTGATTATATATATATTTAGATTTCGTAAATTGTCTGTTTCATTTTCGATACTCGGGACAAACGTCTTTCACTGTATCTGGAACCGCCAAATCTATTGTAACAATCGATGAGTTAAACAAGGCAGCTGCAGCCGTTGGCGTACAGCCGTCTCATTATTTCTGGCGTACCCTATTGAAACTAAATTCCTAACTGATTTCATTGATCTTCTAACCAGTGTACGTATACCTATTCTCGAAATAGATATTAAAGGCACCTACATTATATTGACTACTACTTGATCGTTATTGTGAGACTTGTCTGCACTCTTCATCCTGCCTGCCATCCAAATTTTGCCTGAAAAAAAAATGTCAAATATAAACTCTGTATATTTAGGCCTGCCATCAGTTAAATAGGCGACGCCGGACAAAAACTTAAAAAAATCCGGACACGGGTGAAATCGAGATTCTTTCCCGGACACCTTAAAAAAGAACGCCAATTCCATTTAAATTTTTAGCTTGTTAACGATTCATCTGACAATTATAATTGTCCCTTGGTACAGAGTGTCCAGGTTTTACCCGGACACTTTTTGAAAACCCCGCCCGTACGCTCCCCGGACAAATCCTGGGAAAACCCGGACGGATGGCAGCCCTATGTATACTACTCTTTAAAATGCATGTAAACTCTACATGCTTATTTGTCACTTTACGCATATTATGCTCTAAATATATAAGTTAAAATTTGGAAATGAGAAGTCGATATTTAAAAATGTTGTGGAGGAACGCGCTGTTAAGTCCCTCCGACACAAAACCAAGATCCTCCAACCAGGTTAGGTGGTCATGCATAGCGGATCGCGGCCCAACGTATGATGTTGGGAAGTTGTATAATTATATACCTACTAATCTCCGCGAGAACTTACATTGCGCGATGCAGGATCAGTAGTGACTACGTAATTTGGCTTATAACACGATGAGTGTTGTTAATTTATAAGTCTAAAACGAAATTTTGAACTCCGAATTGACAGAAATAATGTCTTATGATCCTTTCGCCAGGGTTTTAAGTAGGTATTATATGGTTCGGGTCATAAAATGTTTATGTTATTAATTGAGCGGTGAGCCATATTATTATCCGATTTATAAATATTTTATGAAATTTCGAAAAAAATAATCTGGGTCTCGTATAAAATAAATCAGCCCATGACCTCTGAAATCGGTGCAATAAAATTTACATATTTATACATACTGCCAAGGAGTCGCGAAGGTGTATAAATAATTTATTCTGTAAAACTCATCTGGATTATAGACTATAGAAAGATTGAAGGAAAAAAAACAAACAAACCCTGCGTGATGACTCTTCAAAAAGCTTTTGATTCCAAACCACATTTTTCCAATGACCGGCTCCGTCTACTGAAATTTTCCTCCTTGGTTTTATCTGAGCTTCAATAAGTTGTTCGGCACCTATAATGACACCAAGGCCCGATTTCGAGCTATAAGTTAGCATGAGTTAATCAATAACAATCACCATCACACCATAAACTTGTATATTAGCTAAAATTTATATAATCCTTTGTATTTTTCTGCTTAAACGTTAAAAACAAGTCGTTTCTGGAAAATGTGTGAAGTCCCTGAAACATTATTAAGTTTTTTGGTATTGTTTCCTCACGCTTGGTTCGAAGTGTGCTGCACAGCATAATAATACCTACTTATATTTGCCTTGAATGAATTACATGTAATCTTTATTGTAAAATAATAGCTGCGACAGTTTCTAACAATGCAATAATTTGTTTTTGTTCCACCCTATGATTCATTTGTATAATTATTGACTTTGTGGTCGTAAAACTATAATACCTACACTTTGTTTTGTTTTTCATAGTGTCTCCTATCCTACAATAATCAAATGACCTACTTTACCACATAAGTTAGGCGACAACCTTTGTTGGATTTATTAGGTTAAATATATTGGATTTACAATTAGTGTAATGAGTCGTTCATGTACTTATACATGTAGCCTACTTGAAAATGTCAATCCATCTGCAGAGAATAAAAAAACTCCTTCGCTCGTTTTAACTTTCTTAGAAACTTTCAAGCTTTGCTACAGTTTATTGCTAACCGTAGAAAAACAAAAATCGGTTTTCCCCAAATATTTGTCACCTCGCATCGCCCACATTTTGTACCCTGCCAACTGATACAGTTTAGTAAAAATATTTATTTCACATCTCATACAGAAACTATTTATTGAATCATTGAAACCTAACTTCATTCAAAGAATCTTAAAAAAAATGTTTTTGGCTCGGTTAGCGAATTGTTGAAATGTTTGGACATACGCCACTTCGGTCCTGGCGTTGTGTCGTTTGCGCGTGCGCGTTGTGGTCGCTTGGTATCATACAAAACCGGCCACAACCGCGCCAACTGACTCAGTCTGATATAAAACATTCTAGCTACGCGTACGTCTACTACAGTTTGTAGAAGCCTTCCTATGACTCATACTCTTATCATATTGTGAATTAATACGTTGTACGTGATTTTTAAAAACTCTTTGCATTGTGAATTTTTAAATTAAATCCCTCAGTGGACAGTTGATTTAGAAAATAATTGTGGAAAGTGGTCTTCATGTCTCAGCTGGTGCCATACCACCTCAACAACAGCGAGCAAGACGAAGGTCTGATGTTCGCTACCATGTTCGACTATCAAACGGATGAATACAGGAAGCCGATGGTAAGTTTTCAACAGTTCTCGCCAGTTTTTGAACAGTCGGTCCTGAAGTTTTAAGTGACGTGAAGATCGTGAATTGACCTCGTAAACAACTTTCTCGAAATGGTACGGTACCCAGTTCATGGTACAAGCTGGTATAGCTATGGTGCAATAATTCGCTATTTTCCATCAGAAAACTTTTACTTCATTAGAATTGCGCGATGTCCTTCAGAGTTTCAAAATTATTTGAAATTATTTTAAATACTCTCATCGCTATAATACCTTAGTTTACAATTACTAGCATATGTTTGAACTTAATTTACGCATTAATTTATAAACCAATACCACCTGTGTGCTATGACACAAATAATAATCTCCTGTCACTTTAATCAACGCAATCATGCTATTGGTCTGTTTAAAATGTGCGAAAAGGATAAAGCTAACTTGAATGTTTGTAACTTTGCTGCTATGTATATTTGGTGTGTGACTTGACTTAAATTTTCACAATCATACATTTAAATTAGATTTTAAATGTTACTTACGGCATTTGTTATTGTAGTGAATGATTTGGATTGTTCGAGAAGTGCCTTTAGTTTAAAACAACAACAGATTTCGCGTACATTTTACATTATCCATTACACTCAATTTTACATCAAATAATGCAATAAAGTTTATAATTAATTTAAAGTATCTTTATTTTGATCTTTCGCTGTTGCATATTTTTTAGCAAGAAACTGTTTTTTTAATAAAGTTCGTTTTGTTAACGACAGATGGCGCTGCTTATAACTTAACTTATAAGGAAAATTAGATGAGACAATACAGTTCAAAATGCTGGTAATAAATACATATTATATAAAATATTAGGATAACATTATTTCAATGTCTACATTTTCAGTGTCACGTGCGGGCATTTCGTGTTATCAGT
Organism: Euplagia quadripunctaria; assembly: GCA_963859945.1. Lineage (NCBI taxonomy): Eukaryota > Metazoa > Arthropoda > Insecta > Lepidoptera > Erebidae > Euplagia > Euplagia quadripunctaria. The sequence goes on from OY982577.1 coordinate 8,712,064, forward strand.
AAACGCGTGACGTCACTCGTGGTGCGATTTGAGTGACGTCACCGAATGACGTCATGCCTAAACCAGTGCGCAGTGCCGCTCGCTCAGTCTCTATAACTTCCACGAACTCGTATCGACACTACCTGAACAATTAATTATAATGTAACGACTACGGCTTTCATATTATGTTATTGATCACTTACTGTGTTATTTGTTATGATATATATTTCATGTAAAAGATAAAATGATTTTCAGAAAACTTTTTGCGAAATGGCATAAGGAAATTGTAGAAAATACCCACTTGGTATTTACGTACTTTGTTTTGATGTCTACCCTGATGCGACTCCGGTCACGTAAACGTGTGGTGAATGTAGGTAGGTTAGCTAGTTTTTAGCCTCCGATTTCTTTTCTACAATGACGCACCATATTGAATATCTCTAACAAAAAGTAGGACAAAGTATTTCTTGATGTTGCATAAGAAAAAAAAAACATTTTATTTTTTATTTTCATTTTACTGCGTTGAATATTGTAATGTTATCTATACATATTATTCCAATATGTCGCACCTGTTGGCTATAGAGTTTGATGGATTTTAATTAATTGATCTCTGTTTCTAAAACATAATATCATTCGGTTTCGTTTTTGTCGTTTTCTGTTTTAAACATATAATTATGTAGGTACACATTAACTGTAGGACTTTTAGGTTTACTAATGTTCATTTTCTTCGATTACTTTTTCTCTCCCATCGTGATTAAAAACTACTAGGTACCTACTAAAATACTAATAAGCAAGAAGATTTTTTTAAATCGGAATTTTAGATTGGTAGCTTATGGCGTCCATTAGACGCTCATGCAAACGTCAATAATTACCAAAAGTCATGATTGACGGATGTTCGTTTGTGATTGATGAAATAATATCGACATCAAAATCTCATCATACGACCATCAATCACTGCATTCGACGATAGGTTATTCGTCAATCACCGTTTTGATTGTGGCAAAACTGACAGCAAAATGGGCGCCCATGAGATGCGCGCGCGTTCAAACCCAATTACAATACGTTATAAGAGATTCTTTAAATATCAATGGAAAGTAAGTCCAACACGTTCAACATTACAAAATACTAATAATTTTCCAATCATACAGGAAAATCCTTACAAAAACAAGTCATTCATTGGCACTCCATGTCCATGAATGAAATCCTTGGATTTCCCCGAACACAAAAATGTAGTGGTTTACTATTAGTAGGTACTACTATACATACATGTATTGTGTACCTCCATAGGTCTACTGGGTAAACCAGAGCTGCAAATAGTAACTCATAAATTTAATTAGATCGAATTATATCAAGACAGAATATTTGTAATGTTGTTACTGAAACAGTCGCAATAAGTTTGGTCCATTTTAAAAACGACTCTGACGAATATTCATAATTCATTACATTATAATCTCGTTACTTCCGTAAAATTACCAAATCCACCGACAAATAGTAACCGGTTTAAAATACGCCTCAAGCAAATTTAGTAGATACTGTCGTTTGCGATCGTCAGATCGAAAAATATAATTATCTTTAATGAAATTCAATCCGAGCGAATTTCAGTCACAAACCCAAAGTTAAACAAAATCTTAATAATCGTACATATGTATATAGGCCATGAAGAAAATCTACCAATTGATATAAATTTACTGCGTAAGTGAATATTGTAAAAACACGCCACAAAGACATCTGGCACACAACGCGATATTGATCGCCGCATTTGGTCAGTTTGACCCTAAATCTTGACATAACTCTTTATACCAAAGACAAGCATCTGATCTATACGTAAATGACAATGTATTCTTATCATAATAAAATCATATAAACTGAATATGCCTTCTCATGCTGATGCAACTTACATGCAACATGTAATATATGACACCATCTTTGTGGTACACCAGATTATCCTCATGGGCGTAGTGCAACACGAAAGTACGGTACGCTATCCCCACTACTAGAATATAATTATCTTGTTTAGCTGGACAACTTATACCAGCACTTTAAACATCTTGGGTAGTATTAAATCATGCATTACGTTCTAGAAACAACTGATCTTTTAGGATCTGATAAACGAGACTATCAGTTGCGCAAGCGCACAACCGGATTTGCCGGGCGGCGGCGGCGGCGTGCGACGGTGATGGTAACCTTTGCGAGTCGAAAACGTCAAGTCCGGCTGACTTGACCTACATCGCGCGCTTGTGAAATTTCTCCTGCGCCTGACTGCTTCCAAGAACGGCAAACACGCGTCCGCCAATTTGGGGATTCCCTACATGCGGCAACGCTCTACCGTTTACCTGTTTTAAACAATTTATAAACTGATTGTAGCAGAAACTGTGATATCAGTGTTGATTAATTTCACTTCTCACTATGTTATTGAAACTGTATACTATTTACTTTGAGTAGCGCTTGTATTCTCTATTAAAACGTAAACATATTTCAACCAACCATTGACCTTGTTGACTTGAGCAGATGTACTTTATTGACGGACACCTATTAAACTGTTGTAGTCAATACGGGACGGATGTGGACAATTTGCTTTAATTGTGACCATCTCGGAATTGGCCTTAGGTGAATACTGTCAAGGAAAATTGGCTGAGCTTTCTTAACTGCTCATAATGTACATATATTTTTAAAATAATAAAAATAAAGTTACACAATCAAGAAATAAAAGTAAGAAGGAAAGAAACAAGCTTAAAAAAGACAGTAATAAGATTGTGGCCTGGGCTGTTATTTCCAAAGGTCATAGGCACATCGATATTCATAGGCCATATTAATGTATGGTTATGTGTTTTAGTCTGTCTTAATGATACCAGTTCACTATGGAGTGGGTGTTCAAAAAAAATTAACTAAGAACCTTGGTTCTTAATTTTTTTTTTGGTTTTGGTCTGGTCCTGGTCTTGATCTTCCACAGTAGAAATAAATTAAAGTTAAGTAAAGTTATATTGGTTTTTTGATGTAATTTATCTGCAATAAAGAAAGAAAGGCAAGGTTGATTATGATCAGAAAGCCGTACATACAACCTAAGCCGTGTTACGTATTTACCTAAGGTTAATTCTTTCGAAAGCTTTAACAATATAGTAGTCTCTCTGATGGATTATATCCATATTTTAAAATGAATCTAGACATGACTTGAATGGGAATTATTACAAGGTACATCCCCTTATGGCTTAAGAGTTTGTTTTGCTCAAGGTCTCTTCGTTTTCCTCTTATATGTACTGGGACGTCTAATTTATATAAATGTATTTATATTGATTTATTTTCTGTAAAGTTGCCTGGCCTAGTTTTCGTATGCATGTCGTTTATTCCACTCGCTAGTTATACAAATACAATCTCAATGAAATAGAAACTTTCCATATTCAATCGAAGCCAATATTTCTATGGAGTGGCTATAGATAGATGTTAGAAGCCCAAAATTTAAAGGTGGTTGCATGCAAATACGTATGCTGGTTCTTTACACAATTTCTCATACCTATATTATGTAGTTATCACCATGCTTCAACGGATTAGATAATCCTCGCTACTCGAAACACTTTTCTAAGAATTCTCTGAATCATCGGAAATAGGTATAACTTGTACCTACCTATGACAAATACATATTATTAGTACAAAAAGGTACTAACTGCTTGACTTCCTAAACCATTATTTATAAGATAATTTTAATGCTACTGATACATCGTGATGACGAGACTCTAAAATGGACTGTATGTGAGTAGTTAATCTAATAAAGAATAAATCCGTTAGTTAATATAAAGAGATAATAATTTATTCAGATGAAATGCCTTTCGTCAAAAATACCTTTAAATTTTATTCAGTAATGTTTGTGATGTTTGCGGGTTTCCATACTGTTTTAATTAAACGATAAACATATTGCTCAGGTTGAAATATATATGTAATACTATTAGAAATTTATTGTCTTACAGTTTATTTACAAATGTAGAATATTCAACTGTATTGGAGGTCTTTCGCAATTCTCTGTTACGGGTAAAAAATCGCGGGCCGCACACCTGAGGTATAAGGATGACGTCAGCGGTAAAGAACGCGGTGTGGTAGTCTGTAAAACTCATTGTTTATGTCCATGCGCAAGATTTTTACTTTAACATAAACTTAGTTTATGCTTCGCGTGTAAGAATGTTAGCTCTTGCATATCTTGATGAAAATTTTAACAAATAAGTTTTGTGTAAACAGTCACTCAATCTCTTCGAGCGAAATATTGAAACATCATTCTGTAATTTTTAAAGTGCAAACAAACTAGGATATAGGAATTAATGTTTAAATTTGTAACTTTATAAACGTAAGTAAATTATTTCAGAAGCAAATTTCGATAACAGTAATTGCTATTATATATTCAATTATATTATAAAGCAATGCGAACACAATAGATGTCATGTAGCAATAGCCACCACTGTAATACAAGCCAAGCTTTTATGCAGTTGCAGAAGTAGCAACATTAACTCCTGGCTGACTTCTTTATTACCTTTAAAAGATAACACGAACAACGTTATCCATTTTGACCCATTACATAAAGTGTTTTCCATTGTCTCCTAGCATTCAATGCTTTCAAACTACTCGTTTACAAATCAGTGACAAAGAGAACATTATTGTCAAGATAATAAAAGGGTTTTCAACGGACACCACTTTCTAGATATATAACTTTCTGGAATTGAAATAAAGTTTTCATGCGTTCAACTAACAATTTTTCGTTTCTTCTAGACTTTTTATTGCGTCTGGAAATTTATTATTCCCTTTGAAAATTAAAGGCCGAATGGGTGGCGTACCTAACAGTAATTTGTCTAGACCAACCGAACATAACGACTGGCAAATACTGTACGGGAACCTCTACAATAAATGAATGTAGAATCGTAATTGCTTATAATATTCAATTTAAGTTACTTCTTAACCGCCAACAAAGTAACCACATTGGATACCGAACTGTTGCTGAAAGAAACTGTATTTTTTTTATCCGCACATTTAAAAGTATTTTATTGGAAATCTTAGTAGTTTACCCAACAACTCTTTTTGTGATTGAATAGATTAACTACGTCAGTTGCATGAAGTTGTTAGTCTAAGGGAGCTGTCACTATAGTGCTAACTCATGCGACCCCGGTGCCTTGTCAAAGCCCGACTAACCACCCACGTTGTATAATTTCATGTTGACATTTATCCACATCAAATACACTATCAAGAGGAATACTCGTCACTATTTAAAAGTATAATGAATCCCTTGAATATATTAAATATTTATTGTGACAGGATAATTGAGTATTATTCTGTTTTAAGTCTATAATTGACTTTATTTTCTGTTCGTAATTATTGTTCACTTGGAATGCATTTATTCTCTGTCAGTCTTTAGCCAAAATTTTTATTTAAATTAATAACAAGAGCAAGTAACGTTTTAAATTTTTATTTAAATTAATAACAAGAGTAGTAACCCTGCCCTCTCCCCCCTCTCTTCCCATCTAATCCCCCCCTGTCTTCCCGCTCTTCCCCCTATTCCCACATTCATTTACCATCAGGTGACCCGTCTGCTCGTTTGCCCCCTATACCATAAAAAAAATAATTGAATAAAGGTTCGATGGAATACTATGGATTGGATCTCACTCGTACTTGGAATGATTTATTTCCCAAAACTGGTAAGTTCTTAATTGATTGTATTATCCATTTTAAGATTAGTTAGACTCGTTCGTGAAAACTTAAATGCTTACATTGTGTGAACAGGTGATGTTTGTGATGACGAAAGAGTGATTGCGAGTTCGAAGCCATTTCCATATGGACGTGAATCCACCTTAAGACAAGCATTTAGCTTATTTGAAGGGGTTAGGGGGGTTATAAGAATACTTTTATTGTCATCTGTTAAGAATTAGAATACAATAAAAACAAACACGTACTGATTTTATATACCGACTAGGACATTAAAAACAGGAAAACTGTTCCTGAAGTTAACTTATTTGTAAAATGAGTACCAACATCTATCATGGTCTTCACAAATTAATATATATGTATTTAAGTTAGGAGAGGTAACTATTAATATAAATTACTTTAGTATTATTGGAATTATAATAATTTCCTGTTTGTTCAAACCTTTATGTTACGTCCTATAAAATTTCATTATTATTCTTAATTATTTTTTAATGAGAATTGATTTGCCTACAAATATATATTATGTTGAAATTGCCTGTGATTAAGTAAGAGCTCAATTATTAATATTAGTTTATAACTAGCTGTTTTAAAAACATAATGCACCATCATTTTATCTACATGAAACAAAAATATACTTGCAACGGATTCATCAGAAAATATGTTAAACGAAAAAGAACAATGAAAATGTTATAACACCTACAAAAAGACTATAATAAAGTCAATTAATACAATATTTTTGTTCAAATCAACAAAAAATATGAAGCGGACTTAAAAATGTTTCAAATAGGCGACCCTCAAAACTGAACGTGTTCAAAATGTAAATGTTATTCTACTTCACGTGGTTGATTGATGTGCTACGGCTACTTAAACGGTAAAAAACGCACAGAATGGGTACCTTATAAAATAAAAAAAAGTTTATGGTACGGCAACTTAACATCAAAATAATTTAAGGTTGAAGGAAAATCCAGTTGTTACATGTTACTAACTATAAAATTAGCGATTATGTTAGTAGGTATACATATGGCATAAAATAAACAGACTATTGAACTCTTCCTTTTTAAGTAATATTAATATTAAAGATATTGCTTTTTTCTTTATTTCACATTTGAACTAACCTTTCCCGTAGAATACAGAAAAAGAATTGTTTGGTTCCTTAAAATATTTGAAAGTAACACGAAAAAACCTAATTTGACACTACTACATCCAGGTAAGGCAGGCGCCTATGTAAAATTCTTGTAAATGTAATTTATAATTCTTGTAAAAAAAATAGTTAATAGAAGGTTGACGTTTTTAGGCTATTCAACTCTAAAGCTTTTGTTTACTGTCGGGTGTTGCCGAAAAAGCAAATCAATGAATACACAAATGGCTTACAATGATACGCCATAAAATTTGGAGATGCCTATTAACAAGTAATGCCACAAAACCTGCAATCGAATCGTTTCTTGGACCTTTTTTGGGGAAATATTGTAACGGTGCAACAATAATTGCATCGGGATGTGGTTGGACAGAAGATCCGATAAAGGTACTTAAGGATCCCGACAGTTGACCAGCGACTGGCACCCAATGAGTCACCGGGTCGGCTCGCACGACATTCCACCGGACATTCTATCCATACCGTTTATTTATCTTGATCGCTGGATTATAAAGCTAGGTTCCTTGTAATTAAGCATTTACATAGTAAGTAAAGTTATACAGTCTAACAACGGATTCCCTGTATAAATTAGCGAGCTTAATTTTCTTTGTTTCGCGAGGTAATAATAATACGCCACAGTAATAAGCACAGAACTGATATTTACAACAGCTGCGGAGTCCTTGTTCCGATTATGGGCAAGAATCGTGCTTACCGTTCCGTAGATAACTGACATTTTCCACGTTTCCGCCTCAAGCTCCTTATTAAAAGATGTCATATTCACTACTGCGCACTAATTGCGTTAGATCATTGTTAGAAATATCGACTTACCGGAGATTTGACGATTAAATGTTTGCAGTATACCTGTATATACTGAAAGAATTATCAGTTGCTAAAACATCTCCAAAAAAAATTGATTGTCTGTAAAGTCGGTTTACGGACGATAATTTTACGTGAATTCGTCATAAGTAAGCCAATCATGCCTCTCTATCGCTTGTTCTGCGCTCTCGCTTGCACGCTCGGCTCAGGCAGAACGTGACAATGAGTCATGCTTTTTCGTGCGTGCAGCCGGCGTTCATCGATTTATAAGACGTTATCAAAAATACGGTACACAAAGACAAGAAGATAAATCATATGGTAGACTTTGTAATGACGTCGAAGTATAAATTTATATGTGTAAATATTCCATATTTATACTTTTTAATGGTCCTTATACACAAAAACCTTGCTTTGGGTAATAATTATCGCGTACAAAAGCGATAAACGTTATAGTTATATCATTTATATCTTCATCTGCGTAAGAATGAACTATTTCAACCCTCAAGACTCAACGAATAATATGACTATGAATAGTACGCAGTCTGCCGCCCACAACAAAATTTCTGATAGACGGCACAATAACCGCACTATCAATACCGACGCCATTATTTAATGAACCCTCGTCAGATGAAAAGGTCAAATTATTTGAAAAGATTAATCTCGTAATTTATGTGGGCCTAACGCGCCCCGACAGATTTCTCGCCTGACGGACAGAGTAATATGACATCGATTTTATTTAACACAAAGAAATAAAGAACTCGTTTTTTTTTCAGGACCTCGACTCAGAACATCTCTCTATATAATAGTTCTAAATATTTTGACCTCTATTTTTTTCTTTTTAAACCTTAAAGCCTTCAAATGCATTAGTTGATATTAATCAAAGAACGTCAATTCACCAATGCGTGTATAAATTGTCGGATGGATAATTTGCACGGGCATGCCAGTTTACTGAGAGTAATGCACTCGTAAATGTTTACGACTGTGGCTGCATTTTCAATGTTATTTAAATCATTTTTTTAAGATTCCTCCTGCCTCGTAATATCGGTTTTAACATTACGGATTTTTGATGATAAATATTTTACCTTTATGGCATTCCATTGAATTAGTGCATTTTTTTTATCGCCATGACCTTGCCAGCTTGTAAAATTATAATGTAAATATTTTGTAGACATAATATCACGAAGTGGTTGCTTTGCTTATGATGTATAACTTATAACTGCGTTCTCATGTTATTATTTCAGTCACCAATTTTACCTGAATTGTGGAACGTTCGTCCAATAAATTGTTTTGATAACATGGGATGTCAGTAAATAACTGAATTGACTTTTTACCGCACTTCTTCGAATTTAATTTGGTATATTACTACACCTACGCAGTTCTTAATTCTGATGAATACAGAAGGCGTGACCTGTATTATGGTCGCCTTGGTTTTATTGTTTTTTTTACACTGTTAAACTGCAGTTCTTAAGTTTTGTTAAAAAGGAGGCACTTACTCTACGTTTGTTTAAGACTTTTTTGCCTTTTTTGTTCTAGCTACGTGAACAGAATTTACGTAGTTAGCTCTTGTATACCTTATGTCAAAGATCATTGACCTTACAAGTGATCAAATTGCAGAACTCCTTTTGACTTTTTCGAATGATTAATGTTAACACGTTAATCGGTAGTTATCATATACTTTTTAAACTTTATAAAATACTTTTATGGACTTTAATAATAGTTATCATTTTCCTCAATCTTTCTTTGTCGTCCTCAATTATATTTGTTGTGTACAAGACTCTGTTGTTGCATAAACGATTCTAGGTATTCATGATGGCCTTTATACGTATTGGTCAAGCTTCAGGGTTTCGTTCTCACTTTTATTTAAGTAATATTCTTTATTCTCCATCATATTGATCAAATTAAAAAGCCTTATTTTCAATTTTTTATTTTATTTATAAACTTGATAAATTAGTCCTACAGCTTTCCCTGCTGAATACAGGTTTCTATAAAATCTTGATTCTCTATGAACGTGTTACGTTAGAAAACATTTCTATCATAGTTTTTCTATTTCTTGCCGAAGAGGGTCTTGCTTTTCTTCATGGTCTTTCGCAATGAATATATTAAGAAAAACTGCGAAGATCTTAATTTATTTTACATTTGTCTATTTTATTCCCAATACAAATATTTTTGAATGCGGTCCGTGCTTTGATTTAATAGTATTGGGCCCTGGTGCAGTACAGTCGGCTACTTGTGTTCGCCATGCTTGCACTAATTCAATTATTCCGTTTATGTAGCGCACCGATCGCGTTGCATATTGAATTTCAGCTCGACGCACCTCCAGCCCAATTAGGAGGACACTAAAATGGTTCTGCGTTTGTTTGCACCTCATTGTTCTCTACGGTATCTGTACCGCTATAGTTTCGCAAGTGCCAAGTTTCTGTTTCCTCCTCTTTTTAAGGAATCGAAAGTTGTTGATTTTCTGCAACGCGCCCAGGTAGCAGGCTGCGTTGCAGTTGTGAAATTGTGCGTAGGTGTGGTGCATAACGCGCGGGGGCCCGTCTGGTCGGCGGCGACAGTGGCTGCGACGACCATGTCGGGTGCCGAGGGGCGGCCGGTGGTGTGTTTACGATGCACCGGTGCGATGGCGCCGAGTGGGGCGTAGGCGTCGCCGGGGGGCGTCGCGCCAGGCTTATCAGACGGTGGCGGGGTCGGCGCGCGAGCCTCACTCCACGTTCTACCGCTGACCGCGCGTGTCGTGCACGCTCGCTGACACCGGTTTTAGATAACAAAAACCTTTGTCCAGCCGAGGCAATAATATTTACACACTGCGTGCTTTGCGCCGCGTAGTTTCCGAGGGGTTTTCCGACGCCGATCGACATCTGTCAGTCGATTGTTTTCGTTGCGCGCACGCGGCTATCGCACTTGTTGTATCAAGTTTCAACAAGTTTTTTGAAGTTTTTAATTGAAGTTTCCTGTTGCATTGTGTAGTGTCTTATTTGGATTGCACTTAAAGGAAATCGGTAAGTGTTAATTTACTCTAGCCAAGATACGGTGGAGCAAAATGGTATTTCCCCGAGAGTTTCGTAATCATACCGACCAAACAAAGTTTATTTTGTATGTCATTATCTATTTCTTATTGCATCATCATTATTAAGTATTTCTATTACATACATACTAACATCAATAGTGGATTTAAAGCCCACTACGTAAATAATATCGACAGCGTGTTGACGACTGAACACGCCTTGGTTATGTATTTACGGTGGAGGTAGGGTCGTCAGGTCGTAGCTGGATGTCAGGGGTACTGGCATCGGCGGCGTGTTGATGCGAGCGCGCATGTGACGCCGCGACGCTGCGCGCGCTCACCGTGTCATCGTTCGCGGTCAGTTGAACGAACCCTCCGACGACCGACGTCAACCTTGCCATAATCGCAATTATTTGCATCGCCATTGTACCCACTGTGGGCCGTAAGTGAGCATCTAATTGTCTCACCGATTACTCGTATGAACCCCAAGTCTGCTTTACCTCAACACAAAACACGTAACGTCGTGGGTTGTTGACTCTGCAGTATTTTTAATTTATCATTTCGCTAATGTAAATAAGGTCGCATTACGATCATGATAAGAAAACTGGAAAACGTTGTTTGCTTTCTATTTTATCGGACAGTCTGCTGATAATTTTTTTATTGAAGGCCCATCATTCCTTTGAGATTGTTCAATAGCGTCATTATATTAATAGTTAAAACGCGGAAAAACACTTCATAGAGCTGTTTTTTTTCACACATGTCATAAAAGACGTTTTCATATATTTACATTACAATTAATAAAAATACAACATAATTATCCGTTTGGCAGTAGCGAGATATTAGGGTTACTAATTAATTTTACGATGTAAACGCCACTATATATTACTACGTTTTAAAGTACACTAGGTTTTTATTAGATCTATGTTTTATCATCTTTTGAAGTGATAAGATAAGAGACTAGACACTACGACAAATCTATTGATACGGTATATTATGATGGTTCTCCCAGTCTGGCATAATATTTACTATTAGTATCAAAATGGTAATTGAAGTATCCTCTAGGGAAAACAATATAGGAAGGTACTAAACAGTATTGCATGCCACCATCATCATCATTTCAGCCATAGGGCGTCACTGCTGGACATAGGCCTCCCTCAATGACTTCCAAGAAGACCGGTCGCATGCCATATTAGATAAGAATTGATTAAAAATACATTTTTCTTATTTCTCTAATGGAATGCTTTAGGGATCAATGTTTAATGTGTGCCCCCACACATCAATCATAACATTTTATGGACTCAATAGGATTTTACTTTTACTTAAACCACGTCTTTGTTAATGTATGTTATTTTAGAATAATGTGGGCACACTATGTACATACAGAAGACAAGGCATCCTGTTGCGCTATTCAAATTAACCCTACACAGGACCCATTACTCTACAGTTTAATAAAAATATACAAATCCATTATATGCGGGCTTATTATTCGTCGTGTGTCGTTTAGATGTGTCTCGTCTTCTGATGAGAACAATAAAGAGTATAATGGCGGTGTATGTAGGCAAACTTTTATTATTTTGGTTCACGCGACAAACTGACCAATTAGGCCGTCTTGTACGTTTCTTGCGTCCTTATGAGAAAGCGTGATAAAACCACAAATTATGACATACTAATGATCTGTTGGCATTCCGATATGCGGATATGAAGTTCGTTTGACAATACCTTGGGCTGTTGCCAAGCTGACATCTGTTACTTGATCGTACAACTATGTGTTCGCAACTGCGCTGATGTATTCGAACCAATAAATAATGAATTAAAGAATGTGACAAAATAATTTCAATTCTTTGCACTTTATCCTTTTTAGAACAGCCACGACACATTCAATTCATTCGACAAGTGTAAATATCATAATATATCTATTATCGAATCTCAGTGATCATTTATTACATCTACATATAGTGGGACTATGATGGGTTCGCTAGTTCCCGAAATCGAGACATCTTTCGAGAGCTAATGTGCAGAGTACGCGAAAGCAGCTGAAAGACTGTATAACACGAACTCAGACAAAAAGAGAAACATTCTTCAGCCACTTGCACTAAAATGCGTCTATTGAATAAGCTGAGTTTGTAAACTGTAGTCGTTAAAGTGTGTGTAAGCTTTAATACTAGGCGTAATGAAATTACGTCTTATTTATGTCATAATCTACGAGCTAGTATCAGACACTTATTCCATTTAATTTAATATAGAATGTTAAACGAGTAATTTCCTAATACCCACGATATTTTCCGTTTGCGTCACGGTTTATGACAATTCGTTTTATTTTTAAATTTTGGAATACGCTTTTTATTTATTGCCATTCGCATAATTGCTGTCATTGAAATCAAAAAGTTCTTACTGCACAGAAATAGTGTAGAGCAGCGATTGTGAAATATTTTGCGATAAGTGCAAGTGTTTGCGCAGCTAAGTGTTCGTGGAAGGACGATAAGCGCGGTGCCGGTGTAGGCAGGCGATTGGGATGCCGCTATCTGTATTGATAACGAAGGGTCCCGTGTCCTGTACAATTTTATTCTATTAATGACACATTTAGACGTAAAAAGATGCTAAACACACTTATACTTCAACTATAGGTTATGCATTTGGACATCATCAAAGACTTTACATACGACGTGATATCACAGTTCGATGTTTATTATAATTCATTGTGTTTATTTAGAACTAAGTTCTTGGTATGAAGATATTGTTTGAAAAAGTACTTGGATAAGCATAATTATGAAACCCATAGCTTAAAAATAATGTAGGTACTGTAGTTTATTTTTAAGGTAGGTACATTAAAGCCTTTAAAAACTCTGACACATTTTCTCTTTAAATAAAACAGAATACCGAGTGACGTATATGATGGGCGTATAGTAATCTCGGGTGGTACTAGGCGGTGCCAGGGCCGCAGTGAAGTGCCTTTCCGCACCCAACTGATAAATCGAAATGCTTTCTACGGCGCGGACGCAGGAGCTGTTTTGTAACAGATTAATGGGAATCCCGGCTCTTTGATAATCTTGTTTAGGCACAACTATTTAATGATGTTTCATAAGCTATTTTATAAAATACATTAGCGGTTATAACTAAAGTGTTCGAGCAGTTAAAAAATGGCGTAAAGCCCACAAAACTTGAGTATCATATAAAGTTAAAACTAAATAAGTGAAACTGAAAAACATTGGTAAATAAGTACCTTTATTTTGTATTTTAATCTTTATTGCCATCAGTGATTAGGGAGTGCAATTGTCTTTCGTTAAGAAAATGCAGGTAATAAAACATTTTCTGAGTCCGCAATGTAGGACTTGAGTGCGCCTCAAAAGAAATTAGCATAAATGCCGCCAAACACAGCGAGTGGCGAGACAATGGCTTTGTCTGTCTCTCCGTCCGCTTGTCGCCTACTATAACTGTTTCGTTGTTTTACAATGTTATTTTAAACGGACACTGGCAAGTGAATTACCGCTCATTTATTCGCACTCCTGTCCGAAAAATGCTTACTATGTCATTAAGAGCGAAGAGAGGCAATAAACTTTATAGCCAATGTTACCCGTCGTAAGTCGTTTATTACTGACCGGCAGTCACCGGTTGAAAGTTATGCCTACATACATTGACTTCATACTCTTTATCTGCTTCAGCTAACCTTTTAGTATACATTTTATTTTAAATTCCATACCCACATAAGGAGTTACTTTATTATCATCGCGTTCCAAATATTTGGTTCAGTATGTATCATGTTATTCCGAGAAAATTTTGTTTATTAATGAAACTTTATAACATTATGACATTAAGCCCACAATTACGTAGAGGGTAATATAATTTTAGTTGTAAAATGTCTATGAATGTTTGTAATTATTGAGGATCTTTCAATGTTGATGTAGGCGAGGCAATTAATTAAAAAACAAGAAATAAGTTGCGCGTAGGCGTCCTCTTAAGCTGATTGTGCCGCCACCGCGACGCGCGGCGGTTTACTTACATACTGTACAGTACATTATACGCAAATAGGACGAGTAATTGAAGACCATTCCCTTTTAGTCCCATGACTTTTGTCCACAAATATTTACTTGCAAACCTTTGCAGAGGAAAAATGTTTCAGACATCCGTTCAACGGCAAAAACATAATTTTTTAAATCAATAATAAATAAATTTAATAAATAAATAAGATTTTATATCGCAACGCCTAAACCAAATTAATCACTGTTGAGTACAGCTTATAGTTACTGGTAAAATTAAATCATTTTATTTAGTATTTGTTTATGTTGCATTAACTCTGTGGTGGCACTTCTAGCTAATTATTTCGAGATAATGCACACAAGTACACGCAATCTGGCCACGTAAAGAGGCAGAGCATTCATTAGCGTTGCCATGTAATTTACATGCCATTTAACGCGTTAGGATTATACCTCTTTGTTCTACCGCATTCGTGCAGCTGCAAGTTCCTTATCAGCGCAAACAATAAATAGCGATTTAATATAGTTCTCACTATAGATATGTACCTAACCTGTTATATCCTTCAGCAGCATTCGACCTCAATAGATGTTGTACTCTATTAATTCCATTATGAACAATATTTTGTTTAATAAAAAGTGATTACTAAAACCGACGTATAACCGCGAAAATGTAGTTATAATTTGATATGTGACTAATCTTTTTAGTAAGCGCAAATGTGAGCAAAATTAAAAAATACATCGTTTTTTTTCGACGTTACAACTGCGGTCGGCCGGCGCCGCGCGGAATGTTCGCCATTTCCGGACGATATCCGGTCTTTAGTTCGGCGCCATACGTAGTACTACAGATAACCTTAACGTGACGAATTGTACTGCCTTCAATTAGATCAACCGACTAAATATCAATATGTATCAATTTTTCATCTAGATCTATGTTTTCCAGAAGTAACAAGTTTTGCATTCAGGTTTTCTTTGCTACTTCCTTGTTCTGAATCCTTGTTCTAAATCTAAGACGTTGATAAAAATCTAGTTTCTAAAAATGTGCACGTTTTAACTAGACTTGAAATGCCTATATTTTGAAGTTTTTATTTTTTATTTTACCTATGTACAACGATGATTCATAACCGAGAATGAATCATTGGACGTAATCGAGTTTTTGAATTGAGCCGACGACGACGGCGAATGTAAATACGCGATCGTAGTGACCCGCGATAGAGAACGAGTGACGGTGAGTCACGCGGGTTTTCCGAGAAACACAGAATGGAACAGTTTTCGTGAAAACGAAGGTCGACTCCGGTCGGCCAATCGCTGTAATGATCGAGGTGGAGTTCTTTTGTAAATACTGAATTATTTTCTTTGTAGCTACAAATTATGTAAAATATATATTTATTGTACCTACCCAAATGCAAATTATAGAATTACTAACCCTTTGTCCTTTGCGTCCCTAAGGTGCGTGTACGAGGGTGCGATATGGAAAGCGACAGTGCATCGATCGCATTGTACCGACAAACGCCTATATTCTTCCTCTCTTGTGTTTTATTCATTGCTGTTTGCGTTCGGTTTCACTTTTTAGCCGTTTAAAATTTGCGGCGATGGTTGTCGCTCGAGCGGTAGTTTCATACAATAAAGGTAAAGTGAAGGGACGCTGGCGCGGTGCCAGGGCGTCGATTTATTTTATTATTCGCTCAGTGGCGGTCAATGTCGCGACAGCCAGTCGGCGGCGCCGTACATCGCTTGCATGTGTTGCTCTTATTATTTCTACAACTTTAAAGCCATACTTTTACAGACACTTTGTTAGTCCTTGTTTTGTAATGTGTCCATATTTGTAACAACAATAGCTTTCAATTTTATTTCACATTACCTATGCAACATCCTGGACAGTTGGGACCGTTTAACATAAGGCAATTTTTTTTTAAAAATGTAAATTTTATTAGTTTAATAAAATATATGCTGTTAACAGTTATCAAACGAACGGATCCTTGAAGCACACTGTTCTTTGATTATTTTATTTTTTGATCTAAGTACCCTATGTACATTGAATTCTAAAAGTAACTCTGTGATCAATAGGTATATGACTTTTTCAGTATTATTTCATTGGTTGGCCAGGGTTTATTATCTATTTACTTTCATTAAACGTTCAACTTTCAACACAAACGGTTCTTTATTTTATTCAGAATTAGTTCAAGGAATTTTCTAACTCGACGCCGGACCGTTGCTATTAGTATAAACAATTAGCGCTTCGTTAATGAGCTCCCATGCAACCAACCAGATACGAAAAGACATGTTATAGAACACGTCTTGACGGTCGAATGGTCACTTCTCGTTGATAGCGTAATAGGTTGGGAGTGCTTTATGGCGCCCGTTGTTAGCGATGTCAATAAGCTCCGTATTTCTATGGAATTTGGGTACGTTTTCGCGTAGCTCTTAAGGTTACTCTCTGCTAGGAATTTTATATCGCATTAGGTACTCCTGTAAACAAACCTACTGGTATATTCTCCGTAATAGTTGTACGCTGTTTCCGCTGACAGCTTATTGTTTTGTAAAGATATTTTATAATTTTCTCATTTACCTTGCTAGTACCTACTATTATGGTAGATTTAAAAGGTAATAAAAAACTAGTAAGTACTTAGAGGTACTTACTACTTAGCAGTGTTGTGTAGTTCCATCTTATTGTGGGCTGATCTATCCTTTCCTCATTGTGGCAACTTTTCTGATTCAAGTAAGTAAGTGTGCTTGATATGGGATTGATGGTCAGAACAGCTGTAATCTGGATAACATTTTGCTGGTCAAATATTGTACGTGTTGGTGGGCGTAACTCACCTGTCGCACGATCACGCGGCGGCCACGTGCGCCTGCGCAATGTAGTACGCGACGCGCATGCCGATCCTTTTAGTTTAATATTATCTATAGGGAAATCTGATATATTCAGACCTTTGTATTGTCGAAACAATAAAATAAACCTCTCAAAGTGCGGCCGCACTAGTGTAATGATTGACGGACGGGTTCACAAATTTTGCACCATTCTAACGGGTCATAATCATAATAACACCTTTGTTATTGTCCACAAAATTAACACACTGATTCTACATGTTACTTTTTGTTTTGATGTTTAATTTCTTCAAAGAACATAATACGTGTTTTATGTCGATACGCTAAATGTATGAAAGTTGAGTTATTAAGTTGAGAAGTAGGCAAACAAGAAGCGTACGGTGTGGCTATTAAAAAGATTCATGTTATTTCTATGGGCATGTGTGCTAGTCCTGTTATACATCGCCGGATTTTATTCGCTTTCCAAATTATATTTTTATTTGTTTTAAGTATACAATTTAATGGCGAACAGTGTGCAGATGTGCGATATCGGGCATCGTTCCCGGAAAGCCACGGCGTGCTGCGCCTCTGATACGGAGCTAAATAAAACGGTGACGAGCCGCAACTTCGGGAAATTGCGCGACACTACTTTCGGTACAGGAAAACAAAAACATCATGACGCTTCTTCGAAGTACTTGGACCGCAAGCTATTTGTTTCAGTGAAGCTTGGCGATATCGGGAAATGTTACTTATATCACAAGGTCAACGATGTTGTTACCGAACCTCAAATTGAACAAACGTAAATTAGTTTTATAAAACAAAAAGGCGTACAAAAGTAGTTTGAATAATAGATATTGGCCTTTGGATATAAGCATGTGTACATACATACGATTAGATACTGCTTTAGTGAGTGAGTAAACGTGCGGCGGATAACGGCAGTCCTTATCAACGCTGTGTACTTTACCTCACCCAGTAATGTTAGACAAAGAACATTCTTCTAGGTATTCCGCATTGGATGGAAACAGGCCATACAGACCTAACTTATCCGCAAAAATATTATACAAGCCATCTTATAATCTGTCACCATCCTTACAGTAATTTACCATCCCAAGAATTCTATATACCATATCATTGTGTCTTCAGGAAACTGTAAATTATTTTGATACATCTTTTGAAGTATTGTAGCGTTTACTAAAATTCATGTCATTGGTATAATAGCTGTCAGTGTAACAACAAAAACAAAAGCACGAGAGACGCGACGCGACGTCAATACGTCACAACTAGATATAGTGGTGATCTCATTGGCAGCAAGCAATGCGATAGCGAGGACGTAGTCGCTGTACCCTCAAGGGCTATGGTCGCCCTCGCCGATTTTTCCGAGAAAAAGCATTGATTTCACTGTTACCCAAGATGACTCATCTGGCCCAGGGTCAAGGAAACCAATGTCTACTTAACTATCATAGGTTTTTAATAATTTTAACTACATTAACCTCATTGCTACAAAGTTTTCAAAATTAACGTCACTAGAATTTTCAGTAGAGAAACTCAAAGTGAAATGTGATGAAGGATCTAAATAACCGAAAAACAAAATTACGAAGACTAACAAGCAAGAATGCGAGATAATAAAGCGTTGGTTAATTGTTAGGTAAAGCACCGTGACCAATTAACGTACATGTTACCAGCAGCGCGATACAATGCGCTCGCGCATTTGAGACGAATTTCATTTAAGCAATTGTAGTAATTGACCGGGCAGAGCGCCTTCCGGAGCAGTTTGCCGCCTGCTTTGTCTTCTCCACTTGCAGTAGTGCACGAGGTCGGCATATCTTATTATGTGATGATTTATATCTCTACAACACGGTCTCTATTTAAGACGGGTTATATATGGACATAAATTAACACCGTGGTTATTATTTCTGCATTTTCCTTCGCGACCAAATAAGGTAGTATTGACGATCGCGTCTATGTCGCGGTCGTAATCAACATCGCCCACAGGTCCGCGTAACACGTCCTTGTGACAAGGTCCGACCAAGCCTCCCGCCTACAGGCTTCGTCAAACTGCTGCTCGCATCATAAATTACAAAAAAATAATCACTGTACACTGTACCATGTTTTTTTTTGGTATAGCGTGCAACAGTTAGTAGAACTAATATCTTGAACACCTGATGCCACCTCGTGCCAAATTTTTTGCCTCCTTGGTTCTAGATATTTTTTGAGCGTAATTGCGACATTCGGCGTAGAGTGGCTTTGTTTTGAGTATAAAGCGTTACCTCAGATAAGTAACCACCGCGTGCGATGCGAAATGATGCGAAATATTTCCGGAGTTAGAGGAGTATTCTATTAATAAATGATTGGACGTCGCTCGTGGGCGAAGATTTCGGGCGAGCGTGTGCGGGCGCGGCGCGGCAGTAGCGCGCGATCAGCCGCGGCCGGCCGCCGCGCGCGCAACGAACGAACGACCCGCACTCCCGCGCACTCGATATTCCACGCGTACTACCGCGAAATACGACCTACGATCCGCCCCTAAACATACGCTAACGCCGATCCTGATACGACAATCCTGTTATATCGAAGTATTTCTATTCGGTGCATCGACGGATCGACTTCACTGTAGTTAATACGTACTGCACTTTTGCGAGGGCGGATT
The DNA here is from genome assembly GCA_963859945.1 of Euplagia quadripunctaria. Classification (NCBI taxonomy): domain Eukaryota; kingdom Metazoa; phylum Arthropoda; class Insecta; order Lepidoptera; family Erebidae; genus Euplagia; species Euplagia quadripunctaria. The sequence goes on from OY982577.1 coordinate 8,732,088, forward strand.
ATAACGAACAAATCGACTAACAAACTCGAACCGCACGAAGGTGTCGCGTCGCAAAAAGCGCAACACAATAGAGTAAGCGTCTAATTATAAACGTGGTTGAGTTAGCACAACACCGCTAAGATGCAGAACATTGATCCTCTGGAGATCGCCAACATCCTCGCCACGGAGCTGTGGTGCCAACAGGTACACCGCCCACTGTTATCTTATTGTATGCAAGGCAAACACTCTGCCCGTGTGCCACTTCTATTAGAATTTTCAAATATTGAAGAAATTTCGGTCGTTACCTTTAAAGGCATCCAAAATACACCAATATTTTCCTCAAATTGTGTATCTACTTAACTATAAATAAATCTAGAAGAATAGTAATTTGTGTTCAAAAACCGTTACAACTACTTTGCAAAGTGAGTAACGAAAGCCGATCTTGCTTAATCGACAACATCAGCTTGGAGGTGACGGATTTATGAGCTTACTGTCATCACTTGTCCCATTACCGTACATACTATATTTATTTACACAAATTTTCAAGATAAACAGAAATAATTAAAGGATTTAAAAACTTACCATTTTTATTACAAACTATAAGGTAGGAGATAAACATATGTATTAAAATAAACGAGGCAATTAAAAACGAAAACAATACAATAAAGAGATCCAATGCTAAGAAATAGATAATAAAAACATATTCCATATGGAGTTATAGGGTCCTTTAAAGTTGCGGAAGAATGCAAAATGTATACAAAATTACATATTTTTGATAGGTATGTTGTTGTTGATATAAATGTTATGAAAATATTTTGCTGATAAATTGCGATAGGAATGTGGAAGCAACTGCCGATGATCATAACAATAAATATTGCATAACGAATGCAACAATTTCGCAATGAATTATAGCACATGTTGCAAATACTATCAGACCATTTAAAATGTAACGAGGTTACACTTAAACTACATGATAACTTGGGTTAGTTGAGCTCTTTAACATTAAGAGCCAAAAATATGTATTGTTTTACAACGAATTTGCTTAAGTTTTTGGACACTTAAAGCCTTTGGTCCTTATTTATAGTCCAATTGTTTTGTTCCAGTTGGCAAACCTCGAAGGCCTCCAATCGGGGGTGCCGACTCGCACCACGGCGACCATCACGCCTACACAGTTGCGGAACTTCGAGCAAACATACATCGAGCTGACCAACTGTCGCAGTGAGCAGAGCACTCACGCCGGATTTGTACCACCTTCAGTCACGCACGCCAACAACTACGGTAATTAACATGATATTATCGGGAACCTTTATCCTGGAACTCAGGATCCAATGTAGTATTTCACTGAGTTCAGCGAACCAATAAGGAATACAGCATTTTTTCCAGTCTAAATATTTGAGCTGAAAACAATAGGTGTGAATCTAAGCGGCGAAGAAAAGTATTATAATATACACCTAAAAACATCTGCAGTAATTTATGACAAAACAAAATGAATTAATGAGTTGGGTTCAAAGCTGCTCGACGATCTGATATTTTCGTAATTAATATGTTAAAAACGAGATGAATGACATTTCTTCAACTGTTCTTTCAGGCATCCTGAATTCGGTGGGGTATTGTGATTCGGGCCCGACGACGGCGCTGCACGTGTCGCCGGGCCCACTCTCCGCTAGCGGCGACAGCAGTAGCAGCCCTGGCCTACCCACGCCCAAGCGACGCAACATGGGCGGCAGAAGACCTACCAAGGCTCCCCAGGACACAACTCCCGAGGAGGAAGAGCGGAGAAAAGTCCGGCGAGAACGCAATAAGATGGCCGCCGCTCGCTGCCGCAAACGCAGGCTCGACCACACCAATGAGCTTCAGGACGAAACTGATAAATTAGAAGAAAAGAAACATGCCCTTCAGGAGGAACTTCGTAAATTAAACGCCTCAAGAGAGCAACTAGAAACTATCCTTCAGGCTCATCTCCTCTCTTGCCCGTTGAGCAAGAGGTCCGTCAGTCCTCCCGACGTCAAGCCCTTCCAAGACCCTTACGGGTACCCCGAAATGCCCGAGGACGGCGTTCGTGTCAAAGTTGAGGCAGTTGAGCCACCTGTCGACCCGGTCCTAGGGATGAATATTTACACATCGCCGCACAATAATAAGAAGTAAGTGTTTACCGTTTATAGTTCATTAGGGAAATATATTTCTTAATGCATGGTTACGTTCTAAAAACAAGAAGGCTAATCATTTTCTGTGTCTGGGTGTAAAATGCGTATGCGTAGTATGTATCGCAAGTTACTGCTGGTCAATCATCATAATCGTTCTTTATTGCCAAAAAAAAAACCGACTTTTTGAAGTGTAAAATTCTTTATCTCTTCATATTGTATTTGCGAGTTACATGCTGGTATAGCAGGCGGCTACTTTGCTATCGGAGAATGACGCCATCAATGTGTCGCCGTATGTTCTCAATAACAGTACTGAAACTTAAGTGCCTATCTAATTTTCAAGATTTTTCTTTGTCGTTAAAAAATGATATATCAACTAATGTCTTAGCAGTGTTCTCACGAATGGGTTACTTGTTTTAGAATAATGCTGTCTGCGGCGAATCTGTCCGTGGTGACGAGCGCGGCGCAGGCGACGTTGGACACGCCGCCGGCGATATCGCGCCCCAACAGGCCCAACTCCCTTCAAGTGCCGCTCACTCTCACTCCCGCACAGGTGAGCACTTTATACATATATGTATAGTATTGCATACTAAGTTAATGGTTGACCATAGATATACGTTAATTTGAAATCATACGTTTGAAATTGCTCCTTCTACTTCCCTATGCTTTCACAAAAGTGTTTTAGTTTTCTATTAAAAATATATTCGCAAATGTTGCTGCTTAAAATATGCATAAAAATAACAAAGGGAGGGTAATTTTTACATGAGAATTACATTTCAGTCAGTTTTATGGCTTTTCCAGATAATACTTTAAATATTCTTGTTAAATAAAATATATAGCCCACTTTTCTTTCTTATCTTAATGTACCGACATAATATTTAGAATATCAATTGACTTAAGAATATTAAGAGTAAGTTCTCTTTCTTGTACACGAAGTACCCGGAATTCGATCCTTCGGCAGGTCTGGTATACATTTATGGCCATCCACCGTCTCGGTGGATACCGATCTTCATACCCTAAGACGAACAATGTTCATAAGGTTATTTCTGATTACAGATGCACAACAACAAGGTGTTAGGCAACAACAAAATAGCAGGCGTCGAAATAAGCACGCCTAGCAACGGCATCCCGTTTAACTTCGACAGCCTCATGGAGGGCGGCACGGGGCTAACGCCGGTGCACCCGCACCCGCACCCCTGCGCGCACCCCTGCGCGCACCAGCAGCGCGCCGCGCCCGACGTGGCCTCGCCCGACGCGCACTCCAGCCTCGTGTCGCTCTGAGCGCCTGAGCGCGCTCCCTGCAAAGCTCCCTGCATCACAAGTCGTTCTCGGGCCTACGTTTTGTAAATCATCTCTATACCTGACCGAGTATTTTGGAATAATCGCAGCCCGACGTTGGCGTTACATTTTTTAAAGTAATCTTTTTCTGCATGCGACGGAATGAGGGTCAAAAATAGTTTTCGACTTCTAAAAAGGTCCGTTGAATGGAGCGTTTTTCGCTCGTCGGTGTACGGTCCGTCGCGTTGGGTCAGCCGGCGAGGGCCGGGCCCGGGTTCGCTTGTCTGTATTGTGCCGTGCCTTGTGCCGGGCGCCGGCCGTAAGACGAGCCGCGCGCCCGAACATAGTTCGCGTTTCATACTTATTTATTCGGTACTGTATTTCGGCCGTGCCGATGTTCTTTCTCTCGTCTTCTCTAATCTTCTCGTGAGCGATCGTCTCCTTTCTTTATTTATTGAGAGCTCTATTTGAAGTAACACACTTGCTCATTTATGCTTTGTATTTATATCGTAGTCTTGTAATCTTAGCGACGGCCCGGCGTTGCCGCCCTACTGAAGTCAATTTACGAGCTGTTTGTAACGTTCTAGAGAAAAATATTTTTTATAGTAGATGTGTATTTCTGCAGAAATAATATTGTGATCAAAAATAAAACAGAGTTTTATTTGAAGCATTTCAGGGATTTATTTTCGTGATGTGCTTAATGTCTAGCGAGGCTAGAATAGAAGGTGCGTTTAATATTATAAGCTAATATGTAAAATATCTTGTTAACACTGTTCGCTTGGAATGTTTCGGCACAAAGTTGTATTTATTGAACGATCCTCAAGTATCTTGTCATAATAAACCTCGTGCCATTTACTACGTCTACTCTCAGGAATACAATAATTATGAGTACGAAATATTTAGTTAACCATAAACTAACAAGCAATATTACTTAAAGAATAATTAATATATTGAATGTAAGTTAGCTCAATGTTGATGTAACGTCTTACCGTTCCATTGGATTAGGTACTGGTAGTGTAAAATTATTGTTAAGCCTTTTGTGATACGTCCAGTGATTATGAACGAGGTGCACGCACCCGTCTTGTTTATGTATTATGACTCATGCCTTCTACTACATTTTATATGTCATTTATATTATGTACGTACATCGCACAGATTGCGTTTTTATACTCACATTGTCTAACATTAATTAATCTTATAAGAACATGTTGTAACATGGTAATTAATGACAAATTCCTACTTAAGATAAATTATTAAAATTGTTATAACGAATGTGTAAGTCAATTCAATTATAGTATTTATGGTCTGGCATGAGTTTAGTAAATGTCTTTAGTAGATAAAGACCACTGGAATAAAAAATAATTTAGTGTAAGGCAATAATTAATATAAGGGCACTTAACGATTTAATTATATATTATATGCATAACTTAGACCAAATTATTACTTCATGTGCTTTATCGTAGTTGTAATTAAAATCTAAGCCAAATATTGAGTTTACGTCGTTATTTTAGGTTTAGTTATAGCTATTCCCGTTAAAGTATTATTGACTACGCGTCGCGGATAGCGGAGAGTATTTATTTAGTTACTACGATTTATTATAAACGGTCACTATATAACGTCTAGTGCAATAGTACCAAATATTGCCTATGGTTTTACAAGCGACACTTTGCTGTAAACATATTACTCATTCGAAATATTATAATACGCATAATATGAACATCTAGGGTGATAAGAGATGTAATTTTTTCTAGAAGATTTTTCTTAACGCAATTGTAGAATACTTTTGTATTTTTTCATGAAAATTAGCAAAGCAATATATTTGATAAAATTATTGGAATTTATACGCAGATGTAGTAGATATGTAAATCAGAAAATATAAGTTTTGTTTACATACACCTAAAGTTTGGCTTTTTATTTTATGTAGAATATACCTTTTATGTACCATGCAATTATAAAAAAAAACGTAAAAAAACTTCAGCGTATACCTGTATACGAAAACGAAGACAGACGATAGTGCTAATGGTACCTTTGATGTTGGTTCAAAAAAAAAATCGATCAAAATAAAAAAAAAACGTATCTTTTTACAGTTTTTTTTTGTATTTTTCATGCTTCATCATGTTAGTACAGGTAAATGAGACGATAATTTCATAAAAAATAAATCAAAAATAGCTGACACTCAGCTCACACGCGGGTGCCGAACTCAGCTGTTTTAGATTTATTTTATGAAATTATTGCTGTACTAACATGATGGAGCGTGAAACATGCTAAAAATAAAATAAAAAATCAGGGTCGATTTTTTTCTGACTCATCATCATAGGTGCCATTAGTACTATCGTCTGCCTTCGTCTTTGGAAGCGTTTCACTAACATCCTGTATAGCATCGAGAATACCTGAATTGTGCAAGAACTCTCTACAAAAATTATAATTTCAGACACATCGAAAGTGTATCTGCCATATAATGTGTAAATGTTTGTTGGGTAAGTGAGGTTAATCGTGAATTTTATTCACTTAAAATTCTTACCTCACGCACGCAATAAAGCTACACTTCTTAGGCACATACTTAAATATGTACCAAGAAGTGTGCTTTCCTATGATCTGTATGCAGCGCCGGCCCTAACCCTTGATCAGGGTAGAACGAGATTGTCTTTCAGCGCCCTTTTTTAGTGCCCCTTGCCACCACAGGCACCTAGAAAAGAGTGATCGCTCCACTCGCTCTACCCTAGGGCCGGCGCTGGCTGTACGCTATCCATATAATAATAACAATAACTTCACACATCTCACACACGACCGTCTGATCCCAAACTAGGCAGAGCCTGTACTATGATAAGGGGCCATCCATAAATTACGTAACACGTTAAGGGGGGGAGGGGAGGAGGTCAACGAAGTGTGACATTGTGTGACAAGGGGTGGAGGGGGTCATAAATTTCGTGACGTCACATGCCAAAATCTAAAGTATTAAACACAAAACATTACCTGTAAACGAAAGACTACACACGCTACAACAGTTTTACTAAAAAAATATAATTTTAGAACTGCTCTTTATGAACACCTGTGACAAGGACGGGGGTCCAAAATTCGTGTGACGTAATTTATGAATGGCCCCTAATCAGACTTCTGTATTGACAAACTGTAGTTACTTCAAGAATTATTTATTTATTAAAGCTTCATGCACATATTGTACAAAGGCGAACTTAGGCATTCTCTGCCGGTCAACCTTGGGGTGATGCAGAAATAAAGAGTGGTAGGTGCAAAGATATGGTAAAGAGGGAGAGAGAGAGAGATAACATTCCAAATTTACGAATTTATAAGTTCTTATAATCATAAGATTTATCAAGTCAATAACTAAATATACACATTATAATAATATGGACATCCTAATTTCGAGACGGAGCCGATTCCAGAGAAGATTATCTACCTATTATGGCCATATTGGATAGCGTGTGATTAGATGTGATATTACGAATTTTAGTGTGTGTATTACAAATAAATTGTTGCAAATCTTCATCTCTAGTTTCTACTAGTGATGCACCAGCGGCGGAATTACACATTTGCCGCCAGCAGGCTATTAAAATTTTGCCGCCCCTACCGGTCGGTCTGTCTAGTTCGATATTTATTTATTTATTTATTATTATCACAAACAATTGTTACATCGTGTCGAATGTATTACAAAAACAAAAAAAATTAACTAAAATACTGTACAAAAATGTCAATAAATTACACATGATAACAAATACATTGAACAACCACAATTTAAAAAATTAAACAATGAATTGAAATCAAAATACAAACAATCAATAAATGGGCCATAAAGTAAACTAAATTGGTAAAATGTTTAAATCGAATAAATTGGAGTCAGAAATAATTATTGATGTGTCAGCTAAGCTCATCAACAGAGTAGAAACACCCCTCTATAAAAAAATCCTTTAAATTAATTAAAAACTCTCTTTTATACAGTAACATTTTTAGTTCGGTTGGTAGTTTATTGAAAAACTTTACTGACCTATGGGAAGTACCTACCATGTTTAACTACATTAAGTGTCGGGATGTGCTTGGTCTGAATGTCTTTGCGTCTTGTACTTTCTCTAACCAACCTCTCCTTTTCTGTTTCATACTCGTGAATACGCGAGGACAAGACATAAAAAATTATGTAGGCCCCAAATTTGCCGCCCCTAAAATCTGCCGCACTAGGCTTCAGCCTACTCAGCCTACTGGTAAATCCGCCACTGTGATGCACTATAGTAGGTATTTAAAAGGTATCGCTTATCGAACAGCATTGCGTTGTTTTTCCCTTGCTGTAAGAATGGAGATTTTAATTCCTTGGTAGATATAAAAAATAATTTCCAGTAAGCTAATGCCGCTGCACCCCAGGAAGAGTCCGAATACTCCACCCAGGTTGGCTGAAATATACAAAAAAAAAGTAATTAAAACACTGCAGTCTTAAAATGTTTGAGTAAGTTGTAGATACAACATACTACATAAAAATTTAAAATAATATGAAAACTGTTAGAAAGGGAAGAAAATTTTGCACAAACAAAAGGGAAATAAATTCATACAGCCGAACCTCCTCCTATTTTGAAGTAGGTAAAAAAATTAAATAAAAACGATCCGGGTTACGAGTATGAATGGAGTGAACTTTTAGAGGTGGAAAATGTTTTTTCAACATATACAGCGAAACTAGACTCCCTATCGAAAAATGGATGGTTGCGCTATATTTTCTTTGCTTGCGCGACTGTTAATATTTGACAACAATGTGTAACATTGTCAATGTAACAATAAACTTGTAAAAAAAATATGTTGAGAAATAGTGTCCTTGGAGTTTCTTGCCTGTTCTTCTCCATAGGATCTACGAACTGGAACAGGCAACCAGCTTCACGACTGACTTATTCTGACGGACTCTTACTCCTGACAATTCAAGAATTGGTTTAATAGTTATAAATGATTCTGATTTTAAGTTGAGCTTACAACGTAACTTAAATTAGGAAGTGTCAATGTGTAAAAACACAAGATTCAAAGCTTTATTCAATTAAAGTCAGGTATGAACTGGGACAATAAGGATACTTACAAGTAGTAGGATGGTTTTTATATATCTACTGAGAAAGGTTAAAATTACTCAACATTTAACTTACATAATAAAATGACAAGCGACATAACCGTCTCTTGCTTCTTTTTAACATATGTTGAACCAGGAAAGAAGATATTCAGTATCGACGTACTTTGGTTAATGGTCAGTCCTGTACTGAAATAAAACCACATCTGTAAATAATACGAGGTGATAAGTACCTATAATCTTATGGAAATTAAATTTTTTTTACCTGCGACTTCTCTCGCACAATAGCGCGTTTGCTATCCCACGGGAACAGTACAGGTTTTTAAATAAAAGGTACCCTATGTCATTTTCTGTACCTCTAGCAACGTTAACATCCAGAATACAAAATTTCATGACGATCGGTTGGTTGGATCGGTAGTTAAGTAGTGAGAGCTCCTATCTCTCCTCAGGCGCGGTCCGAGGGGGGAGCAATCGACAAAATGATCGGCCGGATATCCGCTTATCCGGCTTCCAGGTTGGCTGGATATCCGGTATCCAGCCAAACAGCCATCAGTTTAATGTACATATAAATGTGAACCTACTATTAATATGGCCCCCTAAAATCTATGGCTGAGACCGCGCCTGACTGTCCTCCTCCATTGGCACTAACAAAACTTTCATTCACATATATGAACATTACCATACCAAATGTGGGCCAAAGCATAAAATGCAAGGAATTTAAAAGTATTTGAAAACATACGTTAAGTAGTTATTCTTCGTCGTTGGGATTAAATATGGTATGGCATGGAAGTTGCCCAAACTCAAGTCCACGCCGTACCTCCGATATTCACAATCTCGCGGGCAGTTGCATTGGTCGGACCAATACATTTTCCATGAGCTAATATTATCTGAAATTAATATTGTTATGTGACAATGACAACAAAATAAAGTCTGTTTGTAGTATTTTTTGGAGGGAAAACTTCTTTAGGCACGTTGTGCGTACTACGGGGAAAAGCACTGAACTCCTGACCGTTACACTAATAATACATATATAGATCCACTAGAGGGCGCTAATCTAAACATTGAGTTCTGTCAGCTCGTTGTTAATTAATCTTTAAAAATATAATTAGTTCAATAAAGTACTTATTGTGTGCGCAATTCATATGGTAGAATAAACAAAAACATAATTGTAATTAAGGTGAAAATTTATAACGCCTAGTGCTCAATAGCGAAAAGCTTTACCTATTCAAAATTTCGTTGACGCGACACGTCGTTTTAAGTTTTCACTTCTGCCGGCAGTCCCATGACTGCCTACTTTTTTATTTTCTAATTCGAAAGACGGAGGTATTTATATACTTACCTACATTTGTGTGGTAACATGCTTTTGAAAGTGATGAAATAATGTTGACCAAGTTATGGCTAAATCAAAAGGACTAGAGGAAATTAAAACAATTGAGGCAAGTTTTCAAGATTTAGTGCCTATACAGACAGGTTCCGTAGTTCGTATTCCATCTTTATGGGACCCACACGGCGTGTTTTTTTTTCTATTATAGGGGCCAAACGAGCAGACGGGTCACCTGATGGTAAGTGACTACCGTCGCCCATGGACACCTGCAACTCAAGAGTTACAAGTGCGTTGCCGGCCTTTGAGATAGGAGTACGCTCTTTTCTTGAAGGTTTGAAGTCCGTATCGGTCCGCGTTGAACGATGGCGAAACGTTGTGGCCGGTATAAGTCCGAACAATTCCTCGGAGCACTCCCCTTGATACATGCGATAGAGAATGCAGAGTGAAGCTACATCTCCATAGAAAGCCAAGGGGTCAAGCCGATCTGAAACATCCTGGCAATAGACGATTCGATTCACTCTCTGTTGAATGCGGTCAAGAGAGAGAAGCTGGTACTGGGGTGTTCCTGCATAGATATGAGAACAGTATTCCATATGCGGCTGAACCTGTGCCTTATAAAGTTGTAGGCGGTTGGCCGGGGTGTCCTGGTACATTACTGGGATTTTTATGTACCGACATCCAAAGAGCTCTTCGTTTCTCTCCGCTGTTCAAAATGGTTAAAGGCTTTTTTAAAATTAAGTTGGCAAACCAGAGCTCTGCCCACCTGATGGGATGCAGTTCTAGTAGGTATACAACACGTAATAAATAGGTAAACATTTAAATACTGACAGGATTTCAACACACAGAAGGGCTTGGCTGGTTAAAGAGACACTGCGTCAACATGGCGGAGACTGAATTTCTTATCTAAGTGTCGAAAAATTTCATAGACAAAACTTTTCTCAGGATCATAATTATGATTTTTTATATTCCTTACAATATTTTTTACAAAAATAGAGAATTTGTACCGTACCCCTAAACGAAGGCCGAACTTAACTTACGGCGGGTGGAGAGTAGGATATTATACTGTCAAGCCACCCAAAAAACCACCCAGCTACCCAAAATCTATAGCGGCAGTGCCTGTCCAAAATGTATAGTGTAAGTATGAATTTTCTATAGAAACGGATTTTCTAGGCTTCGCCACGGGGTTAGTGGATTTGTTGTACCGCGGGTAAATTATCTGCGACGGAATAAATCAGATGTCGGAACAAAGAGCTATAATTACTATGTCGGCAACACGATAATATCCTATTTGTCACCAACATTATTTTGTTGTGTTGTTGAACATGCGACAGAGCACGAGACAAACGTAATGTCAGATTGCAGCGAACTAACGTAGAGAGTAACCACATTTACTTACGTTTGAAATTTATAATACACGAAATGTTTGTCAGCGTACAACTACGTTGAACATTGAACCTGGGTACGAAGAAAAGGTCACAATCACAGGCCTTGCGGACTGCCTCTATGTAACACGAATGGAAGCAATCAGAAGTACGGTAATATCTGAAGAATGGCAGCCTCTGTTCATTCTCGAAGTTGCATTCACGACTGGAACACAAAATAATAACGGCTAGTATTTATCTAAATGATTGAAAATAAAATTATGATTGTCGAATTTGGCCTGCTCTGGACTTACATAATACTGACATATGTTACCTACTGCTGTATGTTTTCATCGCTAACATTTTGAAAGAATAAAGAATTTGATAATTTTTAATTTTTACAACTAGCCTATGTTACCTTAAGTTGGTTACCAACAACATTGTCGAACGCCGATGAACTTGCTTAAACTAAATTAAATGAGGGACAAACCTCCTTGGTGAGAGTAATCGTACATCTTCAGAGCAATATGTTAATATTGCCCGTAAAAACAGTAGGGCTTCGCCATTTGGTTCCACCAGCATACTTTCATAGGTCACGGGAAATTCTGTGGCATCCGTCACCATAATCTGAATGAACAATTTAGAAACGAGATAAAAATATATATAAACACCTAAGATAAGTACGTATTCATAAGCAAAAGTGCATATACGTCACTCAAATTGTTACACCATGTGTTGCCTTAAAACCGCTATGATACGGATAGTAACCCGTCTAAAACAAATCCTTAACAATAATAAAATTATAGTTTGATTTTGAAAAATGGTAGTAAGTAAGACAAGGCTCACTGTTTTCAATAAGATCTTTAAATTATCTGGCACATAAGTAAGAAGACAGCAGTAGTTTTACCGCCATTCTCTTACAAGTATGTAAACGTGAAAAGGAAAGAAACACTTCACTCGAGTAGCTCCACCGTTATGTAGAGTGTTTTTCAGGACTTCATCAGGTTCATAATCCGTGACCACCACCAATGCAAACGGTAATCCGACACCGTTTACCGTGTGATTCTTGAATCGAGGGTTTAGTGTTATCCTGAAAATTTTAACTTGTTCTTAAGTTTCATGACATTTTAAGTGTAAACTTTAAGAAGTTCTTTTCGTTGATATCGACGACTACCGATTTTTAATTAAATTGAGAGATGATATCAAGAGAAAATATCTGCTTAAAGGGTTGGAATCACTGCATTGCAGACGTACCTATATTAGTCAAAATATTCCTACTTATGAGATTATATTGAAAAGTTATCGACATGACTGACGACAAACTGACAACTTGAAACATGAAATTTTGAGAATATAGGGCTTGTTACCTACATAAAAAAGAAGCTTCAGTCCAGTGCAACTTTCACTGTTGTCGCATCACAGAATTTTACAACGGGTGGGTGCTCCCATAATGTGGGTAAAAAACTTTATGCCTTCCAAATTACGTAACGCCAGTTGCCACTAGAATTGACATCGTAGATAATAAGATATTACCTGGACAAGCCCACGAAGGAACTGTTTCTCCAACGGTCAATTTTTATGGCCTGGTTATAAAAATACCTACCTATTCCCATCAAAATAGTATTTGCTATTGAAGGCGCAGCAGTATCCTTCACTTGTAATGATCGGTTGGAATAACTCTTTACAATCATAAAATTTGTGTTCAAAGTAGCATTTCCTCAGAAATCTTTCGCAGCTTAGTGGTATCTTAGCCATCACCTGAGGGATCTGTAAATATATGTAGGCTCAGAGATGCACGCAGTTTTGTTCGCATTATTCGAACATTCAAAAGCACTTGTATTAAAGCGGTCCCTAAACGATCATGCGGCATGACATGCTGAATCATCATGCTGCATGAATGACCTATTGAGAGTCTATCATGCAGCTTGATAATTCGCTTGGTATAATAATTTTATTCAGTCGATATAGATAGTACAGTGAAGAGGTCTTCTGCAATGGTATGGAAATGTATTTGTCAAAGGCCGATTTTAAATAAATAAATTTATCACCATCTGCCTACCCTTGTCCCAATTTTATTTGGGGACGGTGCAATATGTTTTATTCTTCCATTCTACTCTATCGCCATATCTTCTTTCACACAATCCATCCATCTTTTCTTTGGTCGTCCTCTTCTCTTGTACCCGTGAACATCCATACATAAAACTCTTTTCACCACATTTTGCTTATCCCTCCGCATCACATGTCCATACCACGATAACGTATTGCTCCTCAGCTTTTATCCACAGGTGCTACGTTCAGGCACCCTCTAATATATTAATTTCTCACCTTGTCCATCCTAGTCACACCACACATCCATCTGAACATTCGCATTTCGGCTACGTGCATGCGTCTCTCGTCCGTTCTCTTTGTGGGTCATCTTTCAGATCCGTACAGGATGGCAGGTCTGATGATAGTTTTATACACCTGTCCCTTTAACTTAATAGGAAACTTGGGATCACAAATGGTTCCTGTTACCTGCTGCCACTTCATCCACCCATTATTGATTCGATGCTGTACAGTGCGGTTTATTTCGCTATCGCTTTGAAGAAGGGAACCGAGGTACTTGAAGTCGGAGCAGACTGGGATCGCTGTTCCATCCAAAAAAATGGTTTCAGGACTGGAGAGACCGCCGAAATCGCAGAACATGCATTCAGTTTTGGTTCTGCTGATTTTCAAGCCAACATTCTCCAGTCTGTGTTGCCATTTTTGCAGTCTGCTCTGGACCTCGCACCCGTTTTCAGAATGTCGTCTTCAAATAGCATGCACCAAGGTGCCTCCTCCTATATGTCCGATGTCAGAGCATCCATTACCAACAGGAAGAGGTATGGACTTATAAATTTATAAATATAAAAATAAAAGGAATTGTCAATCAACTGCCAGCACGTAGTTTGCATGTCATTCGCATCAATCAATACAATTAAACGGTCATGCATTCATTCACAGTACGTAATGCATGTTCATGCCGCGTCTAGGGACCGCTTAAGGCACCCGACATTGCTATGCTCCTACAAATTGTTTTGGTGTACAGTAAAGAAATGTATTATTATTATTATTAGTTGAAGTTCGATTCAGACTATTATGAAAATTAATTCATAGCTTTGAAATTATTTAAGATTCATCGTTACGTAAACTGAGGATGCAACTACTTATACGAAACGCATCTTACTATACGTGGGTCACACTGAAAGTTTTAAGAATAGGCTAGTAAGAAAAGCAGCCGATGAACGATTTATTTAAATTCGAATGAGGAACTCTTTGGGAATCTGTAGATGTTTAATGATTTCATATGTTATTTATTTTTACAAATTGGCGGCAATTTAAAGTGTCTGTCGTGCATGGAAATGGATTTTACTAGAGAAAATTTTCACTCAATGATTTATTACGACTTTCATTGCTGTCTTACTCGACAACAATGTTACGATAGACATCGATTGGCCACTGTTTACAACTGGTTTAATGAGTTTAAACGTGGTAGAAGCAAAACCACTGATGATTCTCGAGAAGGACGCCTTTCTACGGCGACTACTGAAGGTAACGTGAGTGCTGTGCGGCTAATGATGAGCTGATGAATGAGTAGCTGATAGAAGGGTGACATATCAACAGATTTGGGCAGCTTTAGGCATTGGAATGAGTCAAGTACAAAAAGTCTTACATGAAAGTTTAGGAGTCAGAAAGCTTTATACTAAATGGATTCCTCATAATTTGACGGAAGATCACAAACGCCGCCGTTTGGATTGGTGCCGCTCAATGCTTGAAAAGTATGAAGGAAGTGACTCGAATGCTGTATATGACATCGTCACAGGTGATGAAAGCTGGATATATTGTTACGTACCCGAAACCAAAAGACAATGTGCGCAATGTATGTTTCCATTCGAAGATTAGCCGACAAAAGTAAAGAAGGGCAGCAGTCGAAGGAAAAAGATGATTGCCCCATTCTTTGGACGGACGGGTCATTTCGTAACAATCATTCTAGAAGATAAAAGGACTGTTACTACAGATTGGTATGTCAGTCATTATCTACCAGCTGTCTTGGAAAATGTTACACAGCAGCACCCAAGAAGCAGGATCCTCCTCCACCATGACAACGCTCCAGCTCACTCCGCTAGACGGGCTATCGTATATTTGTGTATCGAAGGTGTGTCAGACAGGAGTAGTATGACCTGGGACCTTATGACTTTTATTTATTTCCAAAAATAAAAGATAAACTTAGAGGAATTCGTTTTATGTACCCTGAAGATGCCGTGGCTGCGTTTGAAAAGGCGTGGAAGAGATCACTAAAGAAGAGTGGGCTCACTGCTTTAGTCAATGGTGCCATCGCACGCGACGGTGCTTAGAAAGAAACGGAGAGAAGGAGAGAAAATATTAACAAGCTTCTATATCATTCCATTTTTTTATTTTCTAAAAACTTTCAGTATGATATACGGGGGGTATATTATAAAGGTGAGAATGAGGAGGATTATGTGAGGATGGATGGTTGAATGTTTGTTACTCTTTCACGCAAAAATGGTTGACAGGATCTGGATAAAATTTAGCACAGAGATAGATTATAGTTTGGAATAGCACATAGGCTTTTTATCCCGGAAAAATGTACGGTTGCCGTGGGATCGATTTCACCAAAATTTATATGCGAACGAAGTCACGGGCAACATCTAGTATATTTTATACCAACAACATTATGATCCAGATTATTAAATAGTACAACAGATGGTTTACTCTATTAAGAAAATGAAATAGCAACTCTCGCTCAATAAAGTAAAATTTTCGTCTCTTCGATCTCAGTCGTCTACACTCTTAACCTACCCGTAGCATGCACTACTACGATCTAACAAATTGTCCCGGAGTTTTAATAGATATGCAGTATTTACAGTGTATCGATTAAGCTCCAAAACAGTTTGCAATTGCAGTAGGTCAACTTCTTTCAACTCATGCGTGAATTCGTAGAAGCCCCTCAGCTGAGGCAGCGTGTCTTCCAAGTTGATGGTAATTTCACCATCTCTGCAATTTAATAATAATATATAATATGCAAATTAATAATAGTTACCAAAAAATAAAATGACATAATTAGCTGTCGTATTTAGATTCACAAAAAGATAGGTCACATATATCATTTAAGCCATGGAAGTTGTAATCAAATGCATTTGAAAAAGCGTGATCCGCGTTTTATTTTGATACGAGTTGAAGCATAATTATTTGAATTTGCTAAAATTGTTGGTTTGAAGGCAAAATGTATTTTAAAATACTACGTAACTTCTGTTAAATAAGATATAAAACTGGTCATAATACAAATGTCAAACATGTATTTTTAAACTCTACTTAGAGATATTAATGATTCACAGTAAACCGAATATTTGTTTTTGTGGCCGCTAAAGCAAGAACCCTAAAGACGACCAAACGACCATTAACTTACACAAGAGACTTGTTGAAGTACTTCACAGAGGATACAGTGACCTGCGTAGGCGAGCACAGGGTTATGGTGGGATAGGGCATGTTTCTTATTGACTCAGCCTGGTTTTCGATGTTGATCGATGTCGGAATCGCCAAGAAACGACAGTACAGTAACCAGCTGATAATACCGGACAGCGACATAGCAGTTATGTAGCTTAGTACCCAAAAACATCTGCACAAAATGGAAAAGTTGAAAACGCTTGTTTTATTTCTGTAACACTGAAATTGACTGGACAAAGTGACCCTATACGGGGTACTTTTTTTCTTTTGAGGGACGGAAGAAAGGAACCCTTATAACTTAGAGACATTTGACTGCACGGATGGCTTAATGGTTAAAATGGCCGCCTCGCCACTATGCCGCCAAGGGTTTTGAGTGTTTCATTTACAAATGGTACATAATTTTTGTGATCCACAAATAGTTGTCCCGAATCCGGGTGTACTTAGTGTCCATTGTTTGAATGTCCCCCGAGACATAGGACTCAGTGCGGGAGTTTAACTAAAATAAATATGGATAATTTGCGACAAGGAGTACTCACTATGCAACATGATATATTATTATTTACGATTAAGCACTATCTAAAAATAATTATCAATTTTAACTCAAATACGTCATGCTACTCAACTTACCTTGAAACTATGTCAGGATACCAGTAGAAGTACTGGGGCCCTATCAGTGTACATTCTAAGCAATACGTTCGTAACAGCACCCAGAATTTCTTTCCCATCTTATCTGTAAAACTTCTATGTACTAACACGGTATTAGTTAGAATTTCAAACTAGAGTGTTGGCATTTAAATAATAATTCTTGCGTGACGGTAGTAAACACCATATAGCTAATTATTTAAAATGAAAAATAATTACTGCATCTACACCGTACAGCTGCAGGTTTAATTACATTGTCTATGTGACTAGTAGCAATTATAAATTTAATTGAATATAATAAAAATAAATTATATCTACATACTTGTATGAATAATAGTGTAATGTGATTATCAAGGCTGAGATAATTCCGAATAGTCGTATGAACAAGGCTTGGATATGTACATACTTACTATTCATTTAACTGAATGTAACCTGAAGAATTGAGGGGTAGTTCCCATTTGTTCTATGGAACAATTACACATTTTCTATCTATTTTTTTCCATAGAACTACATACCGTAAAATATGGCAACTTTGCCCAAGAATTTAAAATATTTTAGGAATTTTTGAATTATTTTGATAAGCGTGATTATTCTAAATAGTGTTTGTACCACACAACAGTATATGTTTAATATATTCAAATATATGTTACTATGTTTTTGAAATAAATGATTATTTGTGCTGGGCAGAAAATGATATGTTCTTGGTCTTTGTCCACTTACTATATCGCCGTTACTATGGACTTTATCATTGTTATAAATATGGCTGTATAAAAATACAAGGCACAATGTAGTCAAGTATTTAATGATGATATAAAACAACCTATTCCTTGTCCTTCAAAATTGAGTGGGCAAAGTTAAAAAGCTACCTGGAACAGTTTTCTGACCACAACGACCAATGTTTAAGGGCTGCCACCATTCAATAAGTATGCACAACTAACATTTAAATTAAATTGAAAATCTTTTTAATGGGGAATATTTTATTATAAATCACATACGGGCAGTCTATTAATAAAACGTGAGTTTTAAATTATTAGACATAAGATAATTATGAATAAGATAATCTAAACTAATATTATAAAGCTGAAGAGTTTGTTTGGTTAAACGCGTTAATCTCAGGAACTACTGGTTCGAATTTGAAAATTCTTTTAGTCTTAGATAGCGCCAATTTATCGAGGAAGGCTATAGGCTATATAACATCACGCTACAAGCAATGGGAGCGGAGCATCAATAAAAAATGTTGTTAAAAACGGGGAAAATTTACAAACGCAGACGAAGTTATCAGAGTCGCCCTTGTCCGTTTTTAACGTGTGGAAACCCCCACGGGTCGTCACCCCACCGGGGCTAAGCGGTAGGGTGGTATGTAGGACTCGAACCGACTAAAACCACACGGTGTTCCGTCACAGTCCATATTACCAGAGAGAGATTAAAATAAATAATATGAGGAATAAATTCTAAAGTCGTTAATTTGTTGTTATATCATATAAAAACAATTGTTTTTGTGATTACAAACTCATATTTTACTATTGGAAAGTTGGCTTTGTTGTGAATCGGTGTACGGGAGAGTATTTTTGGAACTACAAAATTAAGTTTATCTTTCGGAAAAGGCGCAAAAAGTCTTTGAGAATTGATTCCCGAGATGGATGTACATACAAGTGATGATGATCTTACATACAAATTTGTTTGCTTACGTACGGAACCCTAGGTGCGCGAGGTCGGCCGAGCGTCTTAAGAGGCCGTATACGAAATTTTGCCAATTTCGCTGAGTTACGTGATTTTACAATTAAAGTACTATATTTATAAGTTTTTATGAACAACATAAAAGATCATTTCAATTTAGATCTAATGTATGAGCCACTTTTTTACTTTTATTATCAATTATAATGCGAGATTTAGGTTGTTTTAAATATTTTTTTTTAATATATTTTTTAAATACATGGACACATAAATTTAAAAACAGATAGGACAGGATTGGGTCTGAAATAAAACGTTAGATTAAAAATAATTATTGTATGGCACATTAAAATCACAATTTTCCTTTTTCGGGCCTTTTGTTCTGCAAACAAATCTATGACTTTGGCATAATTGATCTCTATAATAATAAGCAGTTTGATTTTCTACTGCCAATTTTGCGAGACCCGATAAACGTTCCTCGCCCATCGACGATCGTAGAATTTTTTTAATAAGTTTTAGTTTCTAAAACTTCGCTCGCAGCATGCGAATGTAGTAGGAAGCGCACAGTATATTCGCAGAGCAATACAAATATTAGGAAAAGCATCCTGCAAATCATGCTTATAGATTTGTTGTAAGAGATTGAAAGCGCTAGCAATTTTTATATCTCCAAATAAAAGTGGAGCTTGCTCTTTAAAACATATAGTTCTCTGCAGAATTCAACTGTGCTTAAATCTCGCTCGTACTTTCGTCCCAGATTTCCTCCATGCTTCTGCAGTTCTTCAGTTGACATATTTAAGATTTCAGTTGTACAGTGTAGTGAACTGTACACTACTGTTAGTTTGTGAGTGTGCTTGTGAGCGAAAACTCTTCTCGTAGTATTGCAAAGTTTAGTCTCTAGTTACGTAAACACAGTATAATATATTAGTACACAGTATAATAAAGCGATTCTTGCATAGGTACTTATAGAGATCAATTATGCCAAAGTCATAGTCATAACCGTCGCGGTGCTGAGTCAACGTTGCGGCGCCCAGGAGACATCCAGGAGTAACTTCGCCGTCGCGGCGCCGAGTAAAAGCGGGGGCGCTGAAACAACGTCGCGGCGCGGAGTAAACGTCGCGGGTCTATGTAAACGTCGCGGCGCCCTGGCTATGGGAATGCACACAAAACTGCGATGCGACGCGATGCGAATTCGCAACGCAGAAAATTACGACACGAATTGCTGCGATGCGATTTCGTGCGGCAAGGCGTCTCCCAAGGTGACCATTCCTTCGACAACCGTCAACCGTACTAAACGTATTTTGAATTGAAAACTAGGTCGTGGCATGGATCGTAAAAAGAAGTGTGCACTTCTGTTATTGCTTAGGATATACAGGAAAAAGAAACAAAGAAGATTTTGGGTTCATCCATTTATTAATATTATGAATCCCGCTGGGAACTATTTTCATCAAAAATATCAAGCTTTGAAAACAGACGAAAAAAATTTTTTTGAGTATTTTAGAATGTGGTGGAGCGCCAATATATTTATAAATACATACATAATCGCACCATAATACATTTCATTATATTATTAATTTTATAGTAATTATAGTAAACCGCTTTCTGTTTGTCAAATGCAATTATTGCTGGCACTACTGTAATATTGCCAAT
This sequence comes from Euplagia quadripunctaria, assembly GCA_963859945.1. Lineage (NCBI taxonomy): Eukaryota > Metazoa > Arthropoda > Insecta > Lepidoptera > Erebidae > Euplagia > Euplagia quadripunctaria. The sequence goes on from OY982577.1 coordinate 8,752,662, forward strand.
GTACTCGACGATCTCAAGAGATGGCGTTAGCAGTCTTCAAATAATGCAATTGCGCTGCATCTGATTGGCGCAAGAAAAACGGGCATACCCTGCTATAATCTCTTCTCGCTGAAAAACGCAACGCATTAATTATAAGTTTGTTCCGCCACGGACATCAGTTATCCTCGTGACAAGAAGCTGATTTTCCGTTAGTCCTATAGCCGTGTAGTGTTTGGACTCGCTTTGTAACCTTTACAAGGTGTTTGTGGAGTGCTTCAGTCTTCGATCGTGACCGGCCGGTCAATACCTGGACGTTTCAAAAGACCGTAGAAACCTCGCCGCTGCTCGCTGCCTTCAAGAGGATCGGGACTTGGTCGGTGTTGCAGGTCAGTGCTGGCATGATTGTTTGATCGATAGAAGCGGTTTACTTCCCTACACCTAGTACGCTATAATAATTAATTGTTGAGCAATCACACCCGTGGTTGGGCTATTTACACGCCTGACCACATAAGTTGGTCCTTACGAGTACGGATAGGCCAGTGATTCACGTAAATATTGGTGAATTTACTTTCTATTCATAACGTAACATAAAAAAGATTCACGTAATTTTAGTGAATTCTTACCGCCATTTTACCTCTCACAGATTTACGTAAAATTGGTAAATTCTGTGTTTAAAAACGCACGAGAACTACGTAATTATTGGTAGACTCGTATTTAAATATAATTAATTGTTATATTTGGTGAATTACGTATTAATTGGTAATAATATCCATTATACTCAATTTAGTTGAACTTATTTATTCCTACCCACTTATTTACCGCTCCACCAGTGTACTTTACGCTAAGTCATTTAGGATTTAAATTTATCTTATATTTTTACACTAACGAGGTATACATATCGCTTTGTAGTTTTATTGTGATATTATTTTATAAACATGACGGAAAGCGAATCAAGTTACGAAGTCACGTTGGCTATGTTGAATCAAAAGAAAGAATTATTATTTCAACGTATTAACCGTTTGTACACATCTTCGAAAGGTATAATTTCTTTCGATTCATCAACGCGAGCTAACGAGAACTTTCTGGCTGAAACGGAGATAATAGACGATTTACGCGATAAATTTGAGTCTATTGTTGACAAAATAAATAATATAAATTTGTCAACAAAGATTGCGGTCAATCCCGAGTATTCTTGCCTCGATTCATTTGATGATTTATACTCGAGAGTTAAACGCGTTAGAAATAAAATAATAACCACTTCTAAGCTGCATTCCCTCGACACAAGTAGCTCGATCAAGTCCGTAGTGAAATTAGAACCTTTAGTAATTCCGAGTTTTGACGGACGCCCTGAAAACTGGAATACATTTTATCAGTCATTTAAAGCTAATATTCATTTGAATCAACAACTTTCTGACTCGCAACGTGTACAGTACCTAATTTCTAAACTCACCCATGACGCACTAAAATTCACTTCCGGTATTCTTCCGTCAGGTGAAACATATAAAATACTGTGGGATAGTTTGGTTAAGAAATACCACGACAAACGCTCATTAGGTACATATTATCTCAATAATATATTGGACTTAAAAACTTGCACGCACACTGCGAACGCGCTCGATACTTTTATTAGTAAATACTCCGCTTCGATATCAGCTCTAAAAGAATTAGGTATAACGGATCTCACTGATTTTATGTTTCTTCAATGCGCTTTGAGAAAGATGGATCCTCAAACCATCCAAGCTTTTGAACTTTCGATTCGGAATGTGGAAGTGCCTACGACACAACAGCTTATCGCTTTTGTACAAGATCAGGCTAAGATTTTAGAGCGTTCAAACCCGCGGAATTCGTCATATACGAAACCCGCTGCTGTTGTTATGTCGCCCTCACGCGACCGGCGCGCTCATCACACCTCCAAATCTTTCGTCGCCAGTGAGTCTGCTAATAATGTAATTACCGCGAATTGTTGTTTGTGTAGTGGTAACCATCGACATTTATATGATTGCGCTCAGTTTAAAAATATGCAAGACGCAAAGGCTAGATATGAGTTTATTAAATCGAAGCACGGTTGCGTTAATTGTTTAAGCACTTTACATAAACTTCAGGATTGTAAAAGTACGTCAGTCTGTTTCTGTAATAAAAGACACCATAAGTTATTACATTTTGATAGTACTAATTCGCAATCGTATGCGGTAATGGTAAATACCGCCGTCGCGTACTCGCCGCCGCACGCTCATCGCGCGACCATTGCTTCGCCCGCGCCCGCGCCTTTTTATCGCGCTCACACGACTTCGTCGTGCGTCCGAGCGCCCCCGCTTGCTACAGAACCAGTTACACAAACACAGTCTTATACTTCTTGTCATAAGGGTGATATACTTTTGTCAACCGCTCAGGTATACGCGCGCTCTATAGGTAGCGCTGGGATTAAATCTGTAGTTAGGTGTTTGATAGATAATGGCTCGCAGAATAATCTAATAACATCTGCTTGTTCTCGCTTATTAAATTTACCAATAATACCGTTGAATAATTCCTATGTCAAAGGTGTTGGTTCCGCTTCAAGTCCGATAATTGGGTATGTTTATTTGGACATTGAATCTCGTATTTATCCGGATCAGAAATACACTATACACGCGTTAGTTGTAGAATGCATTACGGATCAATTACCTTCGAAATTCATCGATTGTGATCGCGACCTAGATTTTCGTAATCTTCCACTCGCTGACTTAAGCTGGAATATTCCGGGAAAAATCGATTTATTGTTAGGTGCCCAGCTATTCCCATTCATATACTTAGGGAATGTGGTCGAGTGTGGGCCGCGCGCACCGTGTGCTTTATCTACAACATTTGGTTACGTACTTATGGGAGATTACCCGCGTAAAGATATTTTACCTACTACCGCGTCTTTTTCTGCGTTAGCGCTTAATGATGTAGTGCAAAGGTTCTGGGAACTTGAAGAAGTACCCACGAAACGCTTGTTGTCGCCAGAGGAGACAGAGTGCGAAAATATTTTCACGGCTACCGTGACCCGTGACGATGTAGGTCGTTATATAGTTGCATTACCGTTCTGTAGGGACCCTTCGGAACTAGGTAATTCGCACGCTACCGCTTATCGCCGTTTCGTTTCACTCGAGCGTAAGCTACGTCAGGCACCGATAGTGCGCGAAAATTATAACAAAGTTATTCAGGATTATATTGATAACAATTACCTCAGCCCTGTTAGAGAATCTGAGCTGTCTGCTGATAGTTATTATATACCGCATCACGCAGTAGTCCGACCTGATAAACCCATGCCGCGCATCGTATTGGACGCGAGTGCTAAAACGCACACAGGACTTTCGCTTAATAATATATTACATATCGGACCCAATTTACAGGCCGATCTGTTTTTATTATTATTAGATTTTAGATTATTTCCTATTGCAATGAACGCTGATATAAAACAATATTATTTACGTATTGGTGTACCAGTAGACCAACGTAAATACCTACGCATTTTATTTAGATTCAACGAATCTGAAAAAATTCGCACTTATGCCTTTAATAGGCAACCTTTCGGTCTCAAGTCGAGCCCTTACATAGCTATGCGCACTGTGCGACAGCTGGCTACTGACATGAGTCCGCTCTATCCTGATGCCGCGAAAGTGGCAGAGACCAGCCTATATATGGACGATTTGGTTCTTTCTATTGCAGATGAGGATACTGCCACGCAATTGGCTCACAACTTGATTAAGTTTTTCAAATCGGGTGACTTTGACTTAGTGAAGTGGTCTAGCAATTCACAAGCGCTACTTGACTCGCTTCCCGACACGCACCGCAAGTCGCTTGATTTTGATGTTGACGTTAATGTCTCTAAGGTCTTAGGTCTCTCATGGGAACCATGTAAAGATAATTTTCACTTCACATGCGCCACAATGAATGAAAGGTGCACCAAGAGAAACATACTCTCGATGGTTGCACGACTATTTGACGTGCTCGGATTGGTCGCGCCTGTGATTCTCTATGCCAAGTTGTTAATTAAGAAACTGTGGCTTAGTAAGTGTGATTGGGACGATCCAGCACCGGAGCACATACGCACATGTTTTTCCGCTCTTGCTCAAGAACTTCAATTGCTTGACACTTTAAGAATTCCACGACATGTAGGTGTCGAAGTTGGTTGTGAGTTACGTCTTGTTGCTTTTTGTGATGCTAGCATGAATGGTCTGGGATGTGTCATTTATGCCCATTGTACCTACCCGTCTGGCATTCAAACTCGCATTCTTTGTGCTAAATCAAAGGTTTCGCCGACAAAAATCACTACGCTCGCTCGCTTAGAATTATGCGCTATTTTACTTATGTCAAAATTAATAAAAACTGTGCGAGACACTTATGCAACACGTATGCCCATTGCTGGGATATACGCGTTTTCTGATTCCACGATTGCTTTATCATGGGTTCATTCTTCGCCACATCGTTGGTCAGTTTTCGTCGGTAATCGCGTCGCTCAATGCCAAGAAAACTTGGACTCTAAACATTTTTATCACATTGCCGGAGCTAGTAATCCAAGTGATTGTCTTTCGCGTGGTATGCTTCCATCGCAACTTTTGACCCACGATTTGTGGTGGAACGGTCCTCCGTGGATTCGCAGCTCATCTGAGAATTGGCCGATTAAACCATTCTCGCTTAATAAGTGCTCTGACTTACCTGAACTCAAGGCAAGTGTGTTGGCTGCTATCACTCACACAGAGCCGCCGTTGCTGTGTACGTTAGCACAACGTGTTTCTTCTTGGGAAAAGTTGCTACGTATCACCGCATATGTATTAAGATTCGCAAGGCCTAAAGCTAAGGTCGAACCTCGTTCTATAGCAGGGTTGACAAGTGCTGAGAATGTGTTAATTCTCGCCGTTCAATCTGTGCATTTCCGTGAAGATATCAAATTGATCAAGGCTGATAAGTTACCCTCAAAAAAGCTGCAAAGCCTCGTAGTCTTCTTAGACAAAGAAGGGATTTTACGCATTGGAAGAAGACTCTCTGGCTCAATGCTTCCCTTTGAAGCTAAACATCCGGTTCTCCTTCCAAAACGCGATCATATCGTTGACTTAATAATACAGCATTTTCATATTGCCAATTGTCACACCGGACCTGGGCTTCTTAGGTCTATTATACGACAACGCTACTGGATCTTGGATGCGAGAACTGTTATCAGGTCCAAATTGCGAAAGTGCAACACTTGCTTTAAATGCAATCCAACGCATCCAACGCCTATAATGGCTGACCTTCCTGATTACCGTGTTTCAGAGGCCAAGGCATTTTGTCACACTGGTGTCGATTACGCTGGTCCGATAAGGACAATTCTTTCTCGACGCAGAGGTCAACATGCTCAAAAGGCGTACATCGTTCCTTTTGTTTGTATGGTCACACGCAGTCTACATATCGAGGTGACCAGTGATTTAACTACTGAAAACTTTCTAGCCGCTTTTAAACGCTTTATTTCCCGTCGTGGACCAGTTTCATGTCTTTATTCCGATAACGGATCTACTTTCATAGGTGCGAAGGCACATTTAGATGAGCTGTATAGTTTTTTAATGAACTCTAGCTTCAAAAATGCACTGTCGAATGAGTTGCTGTCTCGACGCATAGAGTGGAAGATGATTCCTCCAAGATCGCCAAATTTTGGTGGTATGTGGGAAGGGAATATAAAGAGCATGAAAACGCATTTATATAGAGTGATAGGAAGTCAGTTACTTACATACGAAGAACTGCAAACTGTTCTCACTCAGATAGAGTGTATTCTTAACTCTCGTCCATTGAGCGTATTATCGTCAGACCCTTATCCTGAAGTATTAACTCCCGCGCATTTTTTGATGTCTACTCCGTTGCAACATTTACCCGCTGCTGATTTATCAGATCAACGATTCAGTCTGTTGGAACGTAAAAGGTTGTTAGATAGCATGGTCCAATCCTTTTGGAAGAAATGGCACTTAGAGTATTTGCACACGTTGCAAGTTAGGCAAAAATGGGCTACTCCCGACAAACCAGTAGAAATCGGAACTGTTGTTCTTCTTGAGCAGGAGAATTCTCTACCGTTGCATTGGCCGTTAGGAGTAATTACGGACGTATTCAGGGGCTCTGATAATGTAGTACGCGTAGCGATAGTTAAAACTCAAACTGGAATTTACAAACGCGCTGTAACTAAATTATATCCTATTCCTACACAATAAATTCAACTTAGTTTAAACATAATTTAATTAGTTTAGGCCGCTATATTTATCATATTTATTATTTATTCGCATAATACATCCGCTGTGTACTCTCAATCAGTTAGAAAGTTCGCTTGTTTTGAAACATCCTGTGATGTTCCAAGGCGGGGTGCATGGTGGAGCGCCAATATATTTATAAATACATACATAATCGCACCATAATACATTTCATTATATTATTAATTTTATAGTAATTATAGTAAACCGCTTTCTGTTTGTCAAATGCAATTATTGCTGGCACTACTGTAATATTGCCAATGTACTCGACGATCTCAAGAGATGGCGTTAGCAGTCTTCAAATAATGCAATTGCGCTGCATCTGATTGGCGCAAGAAAAACGGGCATACCCTGCTATAATCTCTTCTCGCTGAAAAACGCAACGCATTAATTATAAGTTTGTTCCGCCACGGACATCAGTTATCCTCGTGACAAGAAGCTGATTTTCCGTTAGTCCTATAGCCGTGTAGTGTTTGGACTCGCTTTGTAACCTTTACAAGGTGTTTGTGGAGTGCTTCAGTCTTCGATCGTGACCGGCCGGTCAATACCTGGACGTTTCAAAAGACCGTAGAAACCTCGCCGCTGCTCGCTGCCTTCAAGAGGATCGGGACTTGGTCGGTGTTGCAGGTCAGTGCTGGCATGATTGTTTGATCGATAGAAGCGGTTTACTTCCCTACACCTAGTACGCTATAATAATTAATTGTTGAGCAATCACACCCGTGGTTGGGCTATTTACACGCCTGACCAGAATGAGCATATCTTTATTCGAAGAGCTTTTAAGTGTATTATCACCATATCTTCAGAAACGATCGTACAAGGGGAGAATTCCTGTTATGCCTCTGGAAATGATTGGCCTCACTATTCGGTAAGTAAAGTAGAAACTTGTATACAATAAGTAGTTTTTATTGAGAAAAGAGTTTTCCAAATATTACAATCGATAAAATTTCCGAAAAATCAAAGTCTTCTTCAGTTGAAAGTGTGCTTAATATGCTTGAGTTAGAAAAATCATTACTAGGTGAATCAATTTGATCTGGCATGTTAGATGACTGTGGACGTATCAGTGGCGTTTGTTGAGATGTTGCATAATGTTGAGTTTGATAGCCACCCTGGTAGTTGCTATTCGGATGGTAGTAGCCATGAGGTTGATGCAATTCTGTTAAAATTTGAAGAACTCTGCTCTGAAAGATTAGTGTTTTATTGTCATCTAATCTTTCAAGTGATGATAGAATACCTTTAAAAAAAGAATGTGTCTATTCTCCGGTTCCTTTAAAACCTTTACAATATCATCTTCAAAATTTTTATTTACCATCTTTCTTTTTGGTGGCTGCTTTTGGTAACGTGTTTTAGATGTACCTTCTTGATTATCTTTCTCATTTTCTGATTCATATAAACTGGTAGTGGTCTCATTTTGCAAATTTTTCTTAAGAAATTGTAATTGTCTGTACAGATGGTATTCTTTTATATTTTTTGATCCAGACCCTGACCTATTTGCATCTTTGAGTTTCTTTTCATATTTATTAAAGGAATCCTTAATCCCCCTCCATCTTTGTATTACTGAATTACCTGCAAAAAAATAATAGACAATATTTAATTTATGTATGTTTATGTAGTTTTAGGTTAGTGTTCTTTATTAATCCTTTTTTTTTATTTTTTGTTACAGATTCCTAGCGACCGGAAATGAAATAAGAAATATACATTTCGATTATTATCGAGGAATATAACAGTTGTTAAGGTAATACGATTAGTTTGTAGTGCAATATGGAAATTTTGTTTAAATGCAAATATACCAAAAATAACGCAACAGCTGTTTGAAGAAATTGCTGCGGACTTTGACAAGAAAGCCAACTTTCCTAACTGTATTGGAGCCGTTGATGGGAAACATATTCGTATTCGTAGTCCCCCAAACAGTGGATCACTTTTTTTTAATTACAAGGGCTACAATTCAATAGTTTTGTTGGCTATTGTTGACTCGGAATACAGATTCATCTATGTGAACATAGGAGCATATGGAAAGGAAAGCGACTCCACTATTTTCCACAATACGAAACTGTACGACTTACTGATGAGAGGTGATTTGCCTACACCAACATCGAGGCCGTTACCGGGATTTCAAGAACCGGTTCCATTTGTTTTTGTCGGAGACGAAGCTTTTTCTATTTCGAATAATGTCATGCGCCCTTATTCTGGCAAGCATTTTTCTGTTATACAAAGAGTGTTCAACTACCGCTTGAGTAGGGCAAGAAGATATGTCGAGTGTACTTTCGGCATACTGGCCAATAAGTGGCGAATATTTCACCGGCCCATTAACGTCTCACATGATTTTGCAATAGACATTGTCAAGGCATGTTGCATACTACATAACTTTGTAATTAACCGTGATGGATTAGACACCCCTGTTGAAATGATCATAGATGATTCCGAACTAGAACCACTTCAACAAAGGTTGAATGTAGGTAGTCGGGTAGTAAGTGCAAATATAATAAGAAACGAATATTCGGATTATTTTACTAGTGAAGTTGGAGCATTAAGCTGGCAACTACAAAAAATTTAAGAAAATACAATGCGGCTAGCCTTAGTAATAAGTCAATACAACAGGTACAAAAGTATCACATCGCAAAACAAAATGTAACTCGCTGTCGACGCTTAAACATTTGTAAACAATTTAAAGAATATTTTTTGTGCTTAAATGAATAGAATGTTTGATTTGTAGGTAGTTAGTTTAAGTAAAAAGACTTAATAAATGTATTTGTCTACTTACCAAGTTTAGTTTTTTCATTGTTTTCTTTTTCCTCGAAATTTGGAAATAAACTTTTACAAACGTCCTTCCAAGCATCTTGTTTGATGATTTGTTTTTATAATCTTCATTACTAGTGCCCCAAAGAACAGGGCGCTCCTCAATCAGTGATATTAAAAAATCAACGTCGTACTCTGTCATTTTTTTTACATACGTCTTGCCCACACGCAGTCCCAGACCGTACTAAAAATGGCGTCAACAAGTGTGACGAAACATCGCAGGAATGCGCGTTGCGAATCAATTCGCAAGTTCTTGCGATGCGTTGTGCGAGCTCGTAGATTTTTCGATGCGATGTCGCATCGCAGTTTTGTGTACAAGCCCTTTGAATCAGCGCCGCGACGTTTACTTGGCACGTGTGTGTTGGCGCCGCGGCGATGAATTGACGCCGCGACGGTGAATTGACGCCGCGACAGTGATTTGTCGCGACGACGATGAATTGACGCTGTGTAACAAAATGCACAAGATACGATATACTTACCTATAAAGCTGTGACAGAATTGATCCTGCAGCACTAACACAGAACTATGAACATTGAAAACTTTTAAAGTTTGTAATAAAATATAATTTTGGCGAATATTTATAATGGTTTAATTATAAAAATAACTATTACAAATGATGGCTTTCGATGGCTAAAATAAATTTCACTGAATACTGAATTCCTGGACGCACCTTCCACCCGACGATAGCTACACAGCGAAAGCCGCGGTTCTTTTGATTTTAACGCAAAGCACATAATTAACGTAAACTAAAACGTAAACATTGGGTCAGTTCAAATAATGTAAACTTTAACTACAGACGTAAACGTTGAGTAAGACGTCTTGTACCTACTTACTTATCGATACTCAACTATGATGAATGTTATTGGGTAGAAAAGGCTAATACACTAAGTACATCCTTTAGTTGTCCGAAATGAACAATTTTTATTTATTTATTATTTTACTATACTGCGCTTTCAGTCATCGTAAAGTTGCGGTAATGCTGAGTAGTATATTCATCTACCAAACTTGTATTTCCCGCCCTCTGAGTCTGCCGCCCGGGGCACGGGCCCCGGCTTGCCCCCCCCCTAGATCCGGAACTGATAGATATACCTAAGTATGTTTATCAGCAGTCTGGGTACCGTAGTACAGGCTCTGCCTGGTTTAGGAACAGACGGTCGTGTGAGATGTGTCCAGGTATTATTATTGTATAAATCAAATCCCAGCATCTGTCAAGTTTTTCTTGGTACCAAGATGACAAACAAGCTTGGCTCACCTACCTGCTGCACTCCGCGCTTACAGACAATCACGACTCCATATCAATAAGAGCTCGACCATATGGAGCTTAAGCAATCCTGTTCATCTACAAGAAACTTCATCCTCCGCGCCTTTTCTCAACTAAGTTGGGGTCGGCTTTCAGTCTAACTACGATAGGGCTGAACTTCGATATTTTACGTGAAGTGACTGCCATCAGACCTCCACAACCCAATTACTAGACGGCTTAACGTGCTCTCCGAGGCACGGTGCAATTGCAATGTGTTAAGAACGGTCACCCAAGACTGACCTGGCTAGTATTACTTATCTTTGTAATGTGCTAACCTACTCGATTACCATTTTGTCATGAGCCCCTCACCCACCTTGAAGAAGCAATACTATGCTATTTTAAAAACCACACGATACAATGCTCCGTTACAAGTGTTCAAGTTTTTTTTGTTAAACAGAAGTCTGACTGGGGTTAAAAAACGACAAATACTACGTGTTTGATACTTTATTGATTTATGAAAATACAAGTGATAAAACCTACTTATTATCATTGGAAAGTATATAAAAGCTTATTATAAATAATGTATTTATTGTTCCTATTTGCTAAAATGTGATCAAAACTGCAAGTGACAAAGTGCATTTCCGAATACCGCGAGATGACAATTTAATAAAAAAATGGTGCAAGCCGTGACACATTTCGTTCCATCGAAAAGCGTTGCGGTTTTAGAAATTAGCGAGGGAGGGATTTAGCATATCAACTTTTTAATTTATAAATTACTAAAGACTTTAGTATGGGCGAGCCAAAGACGACGACTTAATGAATGCATAAACTTAATGTGCGCGGATTAATACAGTAAGTATGGCCTGAATAAGATAATAAAAAACGTGGTCTAGGGGCACTTCATTGCGTTTTTTTTTGCAATGCTAAGTATAGTCATACCCATGTGAATTGGCAAACGTTTAGGAGCTATGATGACATAGATACACGCGTTTAACTTATAACACCCCTCCTTTTTGTGTTGGGGGTTAAAAATGATCATGGATGGTAATAACGGTCGTGAAGAATCCGATGAACAGTTGGTGCACCTAATTTAAGGGTTTTTTCGGTCTGTTGATATGTCACACGTCGGTCTTGCTCCAATAATTTTCGTACAGTTACAATGTATTCATTTAAAAAAGTATTTAAACATAATTAATAAAGTCCGTCTTTTGAACAAAGCGCTGGCCACAGTTGCAGTTTTGAATTAATATCTATACTAATAAAATAAAATAATTTGTCAAATAAACATTTAAATAAACACATACACAGAAATTACTGCCCACCTTAACTCAATATATTTTGTCTTTATGAGACTAGACATAACTCTAATAATATATGTATATCCAATAAGTAATTTGCAATAAAAACATTTGTGACTATAAATTGAGATAAAAACTATTCTATCTCTCATATAATATTGTACAAGAACACTATATAATAGCTTTTACAATCCAAGAAAATGTTTAAACAAAGAATAGATACGGAAATTACGACAAGGCATTCACACGCATTACAAAAATAAGGCAATCTAGCTCGCGGTAAGTAGACTAGGTGTTGAGTTTTATTTAGTGGGTGCAATTTCTGTTTTCACTGTCACAAGACGAGAATGAATAAAACCTTACTGATTAACCACACGTATAATGAACGACTGCTGCGTAAGCTTGATTTGACGCGACACTAAATCCGTGCAGTTCTAATAAATCGGCAGCGCAATTTGCATCCATTTAGGAATCTGATGCTGCATAAGTTGTTCAAGTTCGCTGCGGCAAGTACCTACACCATTCTCTTAATAATGTTTCTGGTAACTCATCGTCTCAATTGATTCTTGACAACCATAATTTTTGAATCAACACCTACTTATTGCCATAGGGCCAGCCATTTTTCTAAACTTAACAGGTAATATTTCGAAATAAGTTGCCAAAAGGGGGCGTAGATGTACGGGTTCCCCTGTCTTAAAGAAGTAATAGGCTAGAAGTCAAAGCTTTTTTGTGTTACTGCATGATGCATTATGATTGAAATTGAAAGACTGGACATTGCGCGCGCATCTACCGCTTCTTTACAGTTCTTACAACATCGCAGTCAGTCTAAACATGGTCTAAACCATTTTCTAAATATCTACTAATGTTTATAGTTCCTGATTCCTCTGTAGATGTGGAAAAAAATCTCGAAGATGCTAAGAGTTCCGCAACCCAGAAATAGTCCGAATACTCCTCCTACATTAGCTGAAAGAATTAATTATAGGAACTCAATATAAAATACTAGGATTTCAACGGACCTTATGCCGTTCATTAATCAAATACTTACAAAGTAAACGCATAAAAGAAGACACAATTTCTTGCTTTAGCTTCGTATATACAGGTTTTGCGAAGAAAAAATGTATTATTGAAGAGCTTTTATTTAATTTTAAACCGCTACTGAAAAACAAATTTCTCTGTTATATTGACAACAGGTGAGGAGATATTACATTTCTTATATAATTTTTAAGGTCTATTACAACGCTGACATTACTTGCCTTAAGTCGCAATGCAAATTATGGTAAAAAAAGTATCTTATTTGAGTGGGTTGAAATTTGAATTATTATATAGCGTCTACTCTACTATTCTACTGTTCTCGTAAGTGACTTTGTTTTTATGAGACTAAAATTCTTTAAATATATCCACACTATCAGGAAGTTGGGATAATCGTTATACAAAAAGTACTAACAGGGGACTTTGTGACTCAATCATGTATGGTATGCCATGGAAGTTGCCTACAGTCAGATCGGCATGGTACTTTCTAGATACACAATTCCTCGGGCAGTAGCATTGCTCCGTGGCCAACCATAAGTTCATACTCTCTGGAACATAATATTTAAGTATATTCAGAGTTACTTTGCAGACTCACTATAAACAACACTATGTTAGGCAATTTTTTCGTTTAACGTGTAATATAATAAATATCTCTTCCACCGCTCTAAAACCAATCGTTCATCAACAATTACACCTCATTCTTGAAGTTGAGGTTGATTTACTTCTCCAAAACCCTCTCCTATTTCTCTTTCTTCTTCCTTTCTACGTATTCTTTCACTTTAATTTTCATGCTTCGATACTTTTCCTACTATTCTTTTACGTCATCTTCATTTTTAACCGACTTCAAAAAGGAGGAGGTTCTCAATTCGGTTTTGCGTAACTTATTAATAAAACAATTTCCATGTAAAGTAATATATTTACTGCTTTTCGAAGTATTCTCCATTACATTTTAAACACTTTTTCATTCCGTCAAACCATTTTTAAAACATGAGGACCATTGGTCTAATGTTTTTCACGTGCTGGTTGAAAGCTATGACTGCCTCTTCCGGCCCCGTAAATGTCATAGAGTCGTTCGGGTCAAGTGTGCGCGCTTTTACAGTTACAGTTAGATTAAGGAAACAAAAGTATTATTGGAATAGAGTGTTTATTAGACTTTAATTTAGAAAAAAAAAAACAAAATCAACAAGTACACTAGTTTAGAGTCAATCATAGAAAAAACATTGAAAGTCAGAATGCGTCGGGTAAGTGCTGCGTATTCCTATGGGGTAAGTAGACGCACTTGGGGTAAGTGAGCAAACTCTGCTTCTTGATTCTCATTAAACGTAGGCATTGGCGTATCTAGGGATTTTGTCCAGGGGGGGCCTGGCCCCTAACCTGAGATACGACGCATACAGTGGGTTAGCACGATTAGTATCATAATTCACAAATAGTTATACACTTCTTTTGAACTTTGTCGCTCTAACGTAACATTATGATTCTCATGTTTGAATAGCTATATGAATTTAAAAGCGTTAGATACAGTCACAAAGTATACAGGATGTATCTTCTAATGGAACACATAGTTAAATCACTGAAAGGACATAACATGCAGTTACAAAAAGAATTTTTGAATTTTAAATCGTATTTTTTTTTTTGGAAATATTCACTCAGTTATTGAGAAAATCCATAAAACTAACTTAAAAAGTTTTTGAAGTTATTTTTATAGACGATCTTAGTAACGGTATGAAAAATTCGAAAATAAAAAAATATTTACGATTAAAAATCTTTAACTTTACACATTCCATCTGCTTTTATGAGAAACTGAGGTAAAAATACCTAGAAATTCAAACAGTCATAACTTAGTTTCTTTTTTAAATTTTCTTTTTATAACTGCATGCCTTTTTATTCCCGGTTCCTATAATCAAAAAACGATTCGTTTTCTTACGGAAGGTAAAATTTTCATTGAAAATTCAACGAAATTTTACAGTTCGTAAGCAAAAGGAATCGTTTCTTCAATATAGGAACGCGCCATTAGTGATTTAAATAAGTGTTCCATTTTCAAATACACACTGTACAGTATAAGTCGTCAAACGTACTTTCAGAGTAAAAACTCTGAAAGTATTTGCATGGATTAACACACAATGAATTTGGGCAAAAGGTGACCGCTCGGATCCGTCCAACTATAGACCTATAGCCAAAACCACCTTGTTCTCCAAGATAATGGAATCCATTGTCAACCGCCAGCTCCTTCGGTACTTAGAAGACCACCAGCTACTCAATGACTGACAATACGGTTTCCGTCAGGGTCGTTCAGCTGGTGATCTTCTCGTATACCTAACTCACCGGTGGGCACAGGCGATCGAGACCAAGGGGGAGGCGTTGTCAGTCAGTTTAGACATAGCGAAGGCCTTCGATCGGGTCTAGAACAAAGCGCTTCTCTCGAAGCTTCCTTCCTATGGGCTTCGTGAGAAATTATGCAACTGCAACAGTACCAGCTTCTCCCTCTTGACCGCATTCAACGGAGAGTGACTCGAATCATCGATTCCCAGTATATTTCATATCGGCTGAGATGTAGCTTCGCTCTGCATTCTTTATCGCATGTATCATGGGAAGTGCCCCGAGGAATTGTTCGGACTTATACCGGCCGCAACGTTCCACCATCGTTCAACGCGACAAAACTTTCATCCCCATCACCTGGATAATTGGCAATCCACCACTGTGCGGTTCTCCAGAAATTTTTTGCCTCGCACAACCAATCTCTGGAACAAATTGTCGCCTGCGGTATTTCCGGACCGATACGACCTTCAAACTTTAAAGAAAAGAGCGTACTCCTATCTCAAAGGCCGGCAACGCACTTGTGACTCTTGAGTTGCAGGTGTCCATGGGCGACGGTAGTCACTTACCATCAGGTGACCCATCTGCTCGTTTGCCCCCTATAATATAAAAGAAAAAAAAAACTTACCAAATATTCTACACACGAAGCAGTATACTTTATTATCACTGATGCTATATTCTAACCACGTATATTTATCACAGTTTTTTCTCCGAGTTTTGTACGGAGAAAGTCAATTCTGGGCTGACATGGACTAGTCTGAAGCATACCTAAGTCACACATCTTTGAATGCAAAACCTATTTCAAACTTAAGTTAAAATACGTTTTTGGTACTAGGACTGGGACTGCTGGCCCCTCTGCATTATCCAGAGATTGTTGATCGGTATGCGAAGTTTTATTAAAGAAAGATCAGAGGTCCCTAATTTTCTTCCTTTTGTAATCAATTATAATTACCTAGAAAAAAAAACAGTGTAATTCAAATCTAATTCGCCGATTTTATAAATAATATAGGTTGGTATCCTTTTATTGGATTAAACCTAATTGTCATGAATGATATAATTATGATAATAAAATTATGCGTATTTAAAAGGTGCGGTACTGTCTTCGTTTTCGGGAGCGTTTCTTTGACACCCGGTATGAATCCAGTCTATAATTTCAAATCAGGTCCTCAAATATCCTGGGGTGGGCATCAGACCATTCTGTGGTGGGCACGGCCCACCCGGCCCCCCCTCTGTATAAGCCTATGAACGTAGGCTTATACCGACCCATGGAAAACGCAGCTACGTTTAATTTTATTACTTTGCGAAGACATGACTAGCTTATCCCAATGGCTGCTGCAGCAGATCGTTGTTCAAGAAGAGTTTTTGCTTTTGCAATTTGTAGCTCCGTAACTGGCGCAAGTTCATGTTTTTTCGTTATATAATTTCGAGGCATGATAAAAAACTCTGTAACAATTAAATAAGTAATAGATGAAAATAAAATTATTCAGTTAATTACATAATTAGGTACCTACACATATGTTCAGTACTTTATCACTTCCAGGGAAAGTGTGCGCATGCGTTCACTTGCCCGCGTAACATAACCTCAAATTACGCTTACAAATTTCAAAAGAAATATGCCATTAATTAAAAGTAATGACTTACCTACTGGTAGCTATTAACGTACCAGTAATACTGTTTTCCAAAACACAAAAAGTTACGATTTAATCAGACGACGACCTTCAACTTGTGATAAAAAACAATTGACACGCGATTTCCCGCCAATATTTCTTAAATCAATTATTGAGATTTTTATGTTTTAAAATATAACATTTATGAGCGGCTAGGAGCGCAGAACTTTCAGTGTGCCCTATGTACTACCTCCAATCGCTAATGAATCCTTCCAAGGTTTCTTATTTTCTTTTACGATTCTTCTCAGCTTATCGTCCCACCCGTTAGTCTAATTACACTTTTTATTTCTTCTTTTATTCACACCATATATACATCAACAACACACGACAGTAAATTTATTTTAAAAACCACCCATACTACATTTTCATCCTCTCGGCTAAGGTCACTCTCTTCTTGTTCCAGCCTGGCAGTCATTTGTTGTACATCTCTTTCAGCTCTAGCTGATCTAATCGTTCTACTTTTATTCGTCCTTGCTCAGTAGTAGATATGTTAGCCCTATGCCGACAATATTTTAAATTATTCGGACAACTACCAAATAGTAATAAGATCCACGGTAAGCTACACAGGATGCACTACATAAGCGCGGTAACCCCAGCAGCATCCTGAAGGCATTGATGTACTGAACGCTAAGAGCATTGACTATGCTGGAGGTATCTATGCTCCGGCATAGGCATACCTAAAAGGAATATAGGTGTAATTCCCACTTTCAAACGGATCTAGAGAAGATAGGAGCTAATACACTCATACTCTCTCACAGAGTCTGTTATTTTCTCGGAAAGGACGACACCTATACCTTTACTGCCATGTTCATGGTCGGAAACAACCGACTAGATTTCTGTGAAAGGGCTGCGTGTACATTAGTATCTCTTTTCCTTTTCACTTCATCTCATTTGGTATTTGTGGATGTTTGTGTGTGTTTGGTGGATACGGTACTCCTCGGGTTCTTCGTTGGTGGTTACAATTTGTGTCCCGAATTTTTACATTTATTGCAAGCCTGCATGGACTGGTTTATTGTGTATTATATAATTTATAAATGTAATGTATTAATCCAAATTCTGCCTAGTGTACCTACCTAAAATACCCGGTAATATAAGAATATTATCGAGGGCGAATTTACATTGCATCGGGCGCATAAAATGCTAGTTACGGCACTGACTCTAACAGATGTGTTATGTGTATGAACGCTCTTTTACAATTTTTTGTTTAGAAATCATTAATTATTAGAATCACTACTTACTTTTAACATTTATAATGCATTGAATATGAGTGGCCTTACAGACTTTTTCGATTGGAAATACGGGTACGAAAAACAGCCAACACTCGCAGGAATGCCGCACTGCCAGCACATAGCACATCAGTTCACAATCTGAATCGTGGTAGTACTCGAAGAAGGCCAGTTTGCGCTCGTCCTCTAAGAAACATTCACGGCTGAAATATAGGAAAAATAATGTTGCTAATTGTTACATGCAAATTGTTTTATGTAAATGTCTAATTTGAAGTCAGTCGGCCGCTAAAAAGCCAGCACGCTGAGTTAGATAAAAACATTTTGTACGTATAGTCTCACACTAATGATGTGATGATGTATTATGTTAGATGTAATTTATCATATTCGTATGTGTTTGTTTGTTTCTATTTTGAACTATGTCTATAGACTGTCGGGTTTTTAATTGATCTTTTTAATGAAGCAAGAAATATAGCAAAAATGTTATTACTAAGTAGTTAATAAAGGTAACTGAATTACCGGATGTTATTTATTAGTATAGATAGTTTTTTATCATATCAAATAAAAAATATACCTCCACCAGGGCAAAAGTTGGACATCATCAGAGCAGTAGGTGTAAGTGGCGCGTAAAACCATATAACTTTCGGCGTTTGTATCTACTAGATAGCTTTCGTAGTCAAAAGGGAACTCTGTATAGTCCGTCAACATAACCTATAAGAAATAAAAGAGTTCACTTTGTCTAGAACATAAATGTAACAACACGGATGTAACTTAAGGTAGGTATAGTCTACAACGTTTAACATAAAACAATCCTCGATCTGTTGTCTTCCAAAGAAACAAATTTATGTTTTGATTTAACGTCAATTTTAATAAAATACATACATAAGTACCCGGGTGAATATTCGTTCTTTTTAATCCTTAATTTTTCTACGTCATTTTTCTCCTGCAGAAATATATTTCATCGTTAGTAATTGTCCTAAAATACTATATTATTTCAATCAAGCACATGACGTAATGGCAAGTATTTGAATATTTACAGTTTATTTTAAGAGATTAGATATATATTTATAGATTTTTGTGTTACTAACAATGACCCTGAAGTAAAAAGAACGAAGAATCATCCACCTACACAAGGGTGAAGTGTGTAATAACAGTCTAGTCCGCGAAGTTATTTCAAACATCGAGAGAAAGTGCACAAACCCCTTGTGTATAAACAAAGAGGAAGGTTGGCATAATTTTTTTTTTTTTATGCTATAGGGGGCAAACGAGCAGACGGGTCACCTGATGGTAAGTGACTGCCGTTGCCCATGGACAATTAACAGTAACTAACAGGTTACTTCCCATTTTAAAGATAGG
This sequence comes from Euplagia quadripunctaria, assembly GCA_963859945.1. Lineage (NCBI taxonomy): Eukaryota > Metazoa > Arthropoda > Insecta > Lepidoptera > Erebidae > Euplagia > Euplagia quadripunctaria. The sequence continues at coordinate 8,771,790 of OY982577.1, forward strand.
TACATATAGTGACGTGGCTAATGTTGATGTTAACTGTTTAATCTTATAGCTTATGGTATAATATATATATAATTATACATACAAATATTTTTTTATATTTTAGTGCTTTAAATAACAACCGTTTCTAGTACTTCCGGTATCTAATTCCGGTAATTCAGTGGTGCGTACCGTTTGGTGAGTAGCATAATACCAAAGTTTCATATATCAAAATAATAATACTTTACTCTTATAGATCCAGTGTTCAGTACGGTACCAGCAAAAGCCTCCCCTGGCTCATAGTCGGTTATTACAGAGAAAAGAGAGTTCAGACCAGTGGCCCTTATTCGTTTATTTTTGAAACTATGGTTTATTCCAACTCTGAAAGAAAATTTGTGATCGCTGTGGTTAACGCAAATATTTCGATATTATTTAAATGATAGCATATTAGACAGCTATTAAGATTTTAAGTTGACATTTGTAGAAAGGTTCCATGATTTACATGTCTACGTTATGATATTCTGACTCTACTACTCGAGTTCCATTACAAAGCGAATCAAGACAAAATCTTTCATATTTTTCTAAATAAACTTATGTAAATCTTGACCAATTAAAGTGGTGGTTAAACCCTTTTGATTTTTAGACTAACGATTGACTGAAGACTTTTTTTAATACAGTTTGCTGCCTCATTTATAAAGCTCCAAATGAGTTATTATAAACAGGGCTGTCTTGGAGAACGGAGTGAAAATTAAGAAGAGTAGCACAAACGCAAGCATTATTTTACTCATAAATAAATTATAGTTTTACCTTTTACCGTCGAAATAGTATTTACTGTTAAAGCTGCAGCAATAGCCTTGCATAGTTAGGATAGGTTTGAAAAGCTCTCTGCAATCATGGAACTCACCCTCTAAAGCACATCGCTTCAGAAATCGCTCACAACTCAGCGGTATTCTGCCCATTACTTCGGGAATCTGGAAAGTGGGGCTTGGCAACTTTCAATAAATATTTACTAACAAATATTGATTACTAGAAAATAGAACGTTCAGCAACTCAAGCTTATTTTTCATTTTGCCGACAGAGACAGTACTTACTGCTGCCTATAATAATGCCTTGTGATAACGTGCAATGTAAAATGCAGAAAGTATTGAAGAAATAAATAAGGTCATATTATAATACTTGCATGTTCTGTTGTTGGCTCTAAGAAAAGTCTATTTCCTTAACGCTTTTACTTTTTAAAATTTAAAAACTTACTGTAAATTGGTTTTGGTCGAAACTGTTCTGCAACTGCTTCAAGTCGTCTTCCTTCAAGTTATCGACCAGTTCATAAAATCCTAGTAATAAAGGTAATGTGGATTTCAAATCAATCGTCAGATTACCACGTCTGGAATTTATTAAAAATGTATTAGCAATTAATATACCTATCCGAAACAATTTCTAAAATATCGATCACTGCAGGTTAAGTAAATTATATATAATTTATGTTATTGTATAATATAGAAGTGTTGAAATATTTATTCTTAACATAAACAAGTTTTTTTTATTTGTAACATGCTATAGACATAGAGTAAGTAATAAAAACACAATTAATGAAGTATTTGACAAAATTCAGCTTACATAAGGGATCGGTTGAAGTACTCCAAAGAGTTTAGCGTCATTTGGTTGGGCGGGCATACAGTGATAGTAGGGTAGGGCAAGTTGAATATCGGCTCAAACTGGTTTTCAATAGTCACACGTGTCGGCACCTGATGAAAGTGCCAATGCAGGAGATACGTGATCGTAAACGGTAACACCGTTAGTGTTATCATGTTCAGCATCCAGAAACATCTATACGAAAATTTTAAATGACACTTAGAATTTGCTATCCAACATAAATTTGTAGCCCAATAATCGTCCCTGTGGCATTCCAAAATAGAAATAAGTTTAGCACAAAGCAAAATTTCCAAATTACCTTGATAAGAAATCAGGATATATATAAAAGTATTTCAGTCCAGCTACTGTAGTTTGTAAGCAGTATTTACGCAGTAATATCCAATTTTTTTTAACCATTATGTATAATACGAATCAAATGCTTGACTAAGTTTCTTTATTTCCATTTAATGATACTAAAATAAAGTGCTGTAAATTTACATGTATTTTGTGTACTGAAACGTTAATGAAGGCAGTTAAAATGTAGTCACGCTATTATAATTACAATAGCGAATGATTAAAACCAATAAAATTATCTATGCATCTACAGCATAAATGCAGGACGTGTATGATTAAGCTGTTTAGATATTTATCAAACTTATAAAGTTGTGCGGGTAGCAAAGGCTACTAAAAAAATAGCTAAAAATAACATGTAGATAATATAAGTAGGAATACTTCCAATACTTATTTAGATTCACCTGCCTACATTATGACAGAATTGTTGGGGATTTATGTAGAGAACTATATATTTCCCGATTTTCTTATTCTTAGTTAGCTCATGAATTTCTTGAATCACATTTTATGCCTTGCGTGACTTACGCTTAGTTGTATCTGAGCAGACGATCACTATAAGGACAAATAAATAAAAGATGTTGTTAAGAAAAATGTATAAAGTGATTTTATTGAGAAATTCTCATTACATGTTTTCATAATAGGTAACAACATTTAAATATCAAACAATATCATAATAATATCATGGTGCAAATCGTCAGTCGTATAAATAAACACAATAAGGTTTTCCTTAATCAAATAAAATCTAAAACTGTGACAAGGTAATTTTTACTTATACAACAATTTTGTAATATCTCACAAGATTTCAATAAAGATTTAATATTTTTGATTAAGGAATTGAAATATTGCCAAAGTATCTGGGGCCTTGTGATCATTCATGTACTGTAAATATATCGATGATGATTGTACTAGCAATAATATGAATAATGATATAACATTTTTGGTAAAATCTTAAACGAGTACACTGCAATATATTAAAAAGATAAGAACTGTATACAGTAAGTATAATAACTCCACTAAGTGTGGTTTTGCGACATTCAGAAATTTACATTTAAATAATAATTTATTCATAAAAATAGCATATCGAAATATTCTATGCGTATAGTTCAAACTACAGTGTACTGCTTGCAAGAACGACAATATAATAACACCGAATAAGACAATATGCCAACCCAAGTACGTCCATACTAACATACAATTCTAATCCGAGCACGTACTCCTTTATACTACCATACCATGCCAAACCGAGTACGTCCAATGGAAACAGAAAACTCGAATATAGGTAAGAGGACGATCTACTGACGCGATATACAATCTCAAGCTTGCATATGGTACCACATGATGAGGAAATGCAGATTTCACTTGTCTAAAGTATTGTTAATTCCATAAAGAATACTTGAATCCATTCAATTATTATCTAAGCGTTTTCAAAAGAGAAGGCAATTTTAAAAGTATCAGAGTGATGTACTGATGTATTAATACTACAAATATTAATTTATTTAATGCTGAATACACATGTATACATATAGTAATCCTAACCATTATTATCAATAAACACGAAAACGCCAGTTACTGACATGTGAATAGACCTACAAAAGTCGTACATAAATTAATTGTTTTTCATTGCCATTTCACGTCAGTGCATCGTCCTCTGAATGTCGCGTCGCATAACTCTGCGTTATACACAATTGGTGCTTATCACATTTAAAATTCATATAATTTTCAAATTTAATGTGTACACTAATGCATATTTTATTATCTTTAAACTGTTAATAAATACCTCTAAGCTATTTTATTTTCATGTACTTATTAAAGACCAGGTACTATATTCTTTGGCTTTCATGTTGCGATAATTTACTATGTTTGAGGCATAAAATCTAGTCGTATAGAATAAGAGTCGGCAATCTTGTTTTATCTTGAGAAAGCGAGATAAACAACTTTCAGTTTAAACGACTCAACTGTAAGTATAATTTGGGTGATTTACAATACGAAATGGAAAGGGGAATTGTCTTGGAATTTATATATTTTTTTTTTAATATTATGAAAAATCTAAATATTGGTCATCGTAATGTGCCTACGGCTATAGATGAAGCTTTTTATATTGGAAAGTTGAGCTGCAACTACTGAGCAATTCATCTATTTTATAATCTCCTACACTGCACTCCTAATTTAAACCAGTTTAGTTTTACGACGTGTGTTGTCAAATCTTTACATGCGTTATTTTAGTTAAACAGCAATTTCGGCAGGGTCGCTGTCAGCAAATGTATGTAGGTTTCTCCGATATTCATCGTAAACTTTTAAAATAGATACTAGAACTATGGTTTTGCTACGGAACTTAAAACATAAAATGTGAGTTCGATTTCGGTTAATATAAATATAATCTTGAATAAAATGTGTTTAATTATTTTTATCGCTTTTCTTTTTTTTTTTTGGTACATATAAATGAGCGCTTTTTATGCGGGAGGCTATAAAAATGTAGAAAAATGCTTATCATACAAATATAGTGACCATTCAAAATAGACTATTAAAAATGTACTACTTTTATCACGATTTTACTCACTTTATATTGTTATATATTTTGTAAAGAAGAGTAAGTAATACCTAAATACTTTTAAGCGTAGACTTAAGCAGGCGAAGGACGACAGACGTACATGATTTAAACTCGCGATTTTCAAATAAGTAATTTTTTTTTTATTCTTTTTCCCAGGCTCTTCCATTACATGTTTTGTTGTTTTTACGCAATATGATAGGTGTTACTACTAAATAATACAAGAGCTCCTGAGTATTCGACATAACATCGTGGAACAATATGAGCAACAATGCACTTATTGTGTGTCCTCGACTTCGAGCACGTACGTACGAGTAAGTACGCATACTTACTCGTACGTCTGTCACGCGCTTTACGAAAAAAAAACATACAAAATTCTGCAATTGACCCTAAAAGAATTAAAGATGTTTCATGTTTTTGATCATACCAAACGTTGAAAAATGCATATTGGAATTTATCAAATGTGTAACATATCTATTTAAAATTATATCAGGCCATACAAAAAGCTTTGCGAAAAAAGTTCTAATGTCAGTTATAATTTATTTCTTTCTTAAAATAATACTTTTTTTTTCAAGTGTACGATTGTTCCAACTTAAAATTTGCCTTCACATTTTTAGAAGCTAAATTGAAAAATCGTCTCTTATTAATAATAATAATAACTGGACACATCTCACACACGGCTGTCTGATCCCAAACTAGGCAGAGCCTGTACTATGGTAACCAGACTGCTGATACACATACTTTTATATTTCTAAATACATACATATTATAGACGAATTCCACCCACACAAAAAAAAAATCATAGCGAGTTTTTGCGAGGGAAAAATTGTTTTATCTTGAATGACACGGTAAATAGTTTAAAGTAAATTTGAAGCTACCAGTAATTAATCTTTGGCGGTATTTGCTGTCAATTCGTTTACAGAATTTTAAAAAACCCTCAAATGGTAATGGCTGAGTTATACGCGTCCAAACATTGGACTCCGCTGGCTACTGCTTAATCATGAAAATGCATGAAAACGAGGAGCTTCCTGGACAGCATAGGTACTGGTTAAGTTTTAGGTCCTATCTATCGGGTGTACTCCTTTTTATCCAAAATTAAAAATAGGACTCTAAGCTGTACAAACAACGTGAAAGCATATCTGGTCGATGATGCGATAGGTATAAGACGGTAGAAGAGCTGACTAACAGAAAGTTACAGAAATTTTGGTTTACAAGCCGCTGGAAGAGTTCTCCGAAAACATTTAGTAATAAATAGTTTACCCATAGGTACATTCTTAATAGTATTCTGCCCAAACTGGATGTCTATTGTTACATATCAACATTTTTGTCAATTTGTAATTTTGAATGGCACTATTTTGAAATACAAACTTTGTTCTCTTAAAACTTACAAATTCAAATAGGCAAACATCCTAATTCAAGTACTATTATAACGGTTCCATAACTCGATATATATTTAGATGTACATGCATTTAATTTTAATATCCAAATCCTACTGAATATTTTTATGTATGTATATATCACTTTTATAGCAATAAACCCTTAAGAGATTCCCTTTGGTGTTTACTTATACCAATGTTAATAATACATATCTATAATTGTTCCACTCATTAGCAAATCTTTCGTCTCTTTGACTTCAAGTATATATAAATATACATAATAATTTAGTGTTATAACTAATAAGCATGCATGTATATTATATTTTATCATAACAAAGTAGGAATTAAACCTTTAGGTTAATCAATAATATATAAATAATAATATTTACCATTATAATCTCCATTTTAATATTCATAGCTGTCAAAATAAAAATACAATTAAAATTAAACAAGTTCCTACTCGTAGTTACATAATAGTATACATTTCTTAAAATTTAAACGTTTTCCTTTCTGTATAGAAGAACCATTAAAAGGAAAGAAACACTATTTTTCAGTACCTAATATAATCAATTATTAATAAAAAACAGGTAATTGATTCAAGAGCGTTAGGACCTATTATTTTTTGAGCGTTACTTTGTCTTTTATAAATTTTAATTTTTTTATGTAATTTTACTGAAGATACAATAGCTTCGTTAGATGCAAAAATAAAAGGTTTCCTTAAAACATTCCGTTGAGTAACGCATCCGACATTCATCTGGCTATGCTCAAATGAACACAACACAATAGGTACATAAATACTTTTTGGTATTAGTACTCTGTTTTCTCATTTAAACCCATACTCGGTCAATGATGCGTTCAGAAATCGCAGAGGCTGAACTTAATAAAATTTATAAAAAAAAAAAACACGGTCAAAAGGGCGTAGGTACCTAAATGTGAGAATAAAAAGAACGCTTGTTTTTATGGGAAATATCAAATGTCACTATGGAAACTGCTATAATAAGCCGTGTGCTGAATATTGTAAATTATTGTGTATTTGTACTCGTACATCAGTGGCGAACGGTTACAGTTTATGTACATTTAATTGATGTCAATAATCCTGAATTTAAAAGTCCGAAAAATTATATTAGTGATTCACATACATTAAGATAAAGACAAATGTTGTTAGTCATATACCTGTAAATAAAAATAGGGGACGCCGACAGAAATCGCACTTCACCACTGATGTTACATAGTTAAAGCTTGTAATTTAATATAAATATAACGCAGTATATTTTTATACGCAGAATTGTAAAGAAAGATAGTAGATTATTATAATTCTATGAAAATACAGAAGCTAATTCATATAAAATTGGATAAGATTTCTTTGATTAACACCTAATATACCTAGTGGCGATGTATTCTGTAATTACCACAGTAATCGAATCATTGAAAAATCGTTTACTCGAGTTTCGTTACAAAATTTATACTTCCCTTACAGATTCATAATATGAGGAGTATATTTAGGAGTACCTATGGTACCAGAAAAATGTCTGTATGTTAAGGTATAATAAAGGATGTATATCAATATTCAATAAATATCCTTTCTAGTTTAATTATTCTATCTCACAAGTATTGTGCGCTCCAAGTCTTCTTCATCATTATAAATACTACAAAACATCAAAGTTCAATCCTCCAAACATGAGAAATGAGATCTAAAATGAGTACTTTCAAAACAAGCATTAGCAGGAAGAACATTCCTTTAAAAACAATTACGATTAATTTTAATGTTACTATTCCCGTCCAACATACAAAAACGCACCGTTTTATAAGAATTAAAGAGATCAAACGTGTCTTTATAACGATCAAGTCACACCCAAACATTGCAGTTCATACTGGAAAACGTGCGCTCTGGGTGCAATAATGATACAGTGAAATCGAACAGATACAACGGTGGTGATACACGAATTGTTCGACGGGCAAAGTAAAACGGCGTGCGACATTACAATGAAAGCGACACGCATCGAAACATCAAACGAGTAGTGAGACAACGACGTCACGTCGACGGCCGGCGGGCGCAAGACGCGCAAAAGCACCGATGGTGCGGCCGGCCGGGGGCCCGGGGAGAGGGGCGAGCAATCAGTTCAGGCGAAGGCTTCCGCTACGCGCTAAGTGTCCGTGTGTCAGGAATCCAGCAGGACGTGCCAGCGCTGGACCTGGTACAAACATATTCACTAAATGTAACCACTGAGCGGAAGAAACTATAACTCGATAAGCACTGTGAGACTACCTAGTTCCTTATTGACTTTGAATACTTACTTGTCAGATTCTGTTTCAATAGTATTTACCGTGTAGTTTGTAAAAACTAGTCAGTTGTGCGTTTAAACAGCTAATTTCCGCAGACACGCCCTCAGTGATAAGCTGGCGGACCGTGGGTGTCAGTGAAAATATGCCACAGGATAGAATAGATTTAGTTTTTAAGGATGCGTTTAGCAAAAACAATCCCGACATCTCCCATGGTTCGTTAAATACAATAGGTATTTGGCGACTTCCACATTCAGCAAAAACATACTTCAATATGAGAGTTCTCGCGCCGCTTAGTTTATATGTTATGGACCGGGCAATATAAATAATGACATGTCAAATCGGGCTGTCTGATGAAGACTTATACGATTTTCGTTATTTGTCACATTGTCTGACCATTATGAATATTGCTACATAACTGTTGGGCAAGTTAATGATTAAGCTAATTAAGATACATTTGGCAAGGCGCTAGGACCAGGAACATACATGGAAGGACCATGGTCATTATGATGTCAGGAACATTATGATGTAAACACGCGCTGGTACAGAGTGCAGTTGTTTCCTTTTTAGTTTACGACTAGAACTAAAAGCTAATAAAGCGGACGGGTTATATTGTTTATATCTCGAATTGAAAATTCATACGAAACTTTACTAAAGTGCTATAATTAGAAAATACTTAAAAAAAGAACTAAATGTATTTGAATGAACATATTGAAAGTGTGTTAGAATGGCGTCAGGAGAAAGAGGTCTAGAATACAGTTGAAGTGGTTGTAAAGTTGGTGTACGTCTGATAGATGTAGTAACTGCAATACGTGCAACCACGTGTAAACGACGACCTTTTCGTAACTAAGGGTTAAGTTGAATGTAGGTATCGAACCAACTAAAAAAAACCACACGATACACAATGCACGCAATTGTTCAAGTTGTCACAAGTGAGTTTTTCTTGTTAAACAGAAGTCGGTTAAAAAACGAATACTTATATTTTTATTATTTTTTTACACAAACAGTATTCGTTTTCACCTACTATATTGATTTTATAATAATCATTAAAACAATAAAGCACATACTTGAATTTTTTTATTCTTTTAAGCCATTTTATAGGTTGACATTGGTGTCAATTCTGTTGAATTTCTGTCTTAACTATAATTGACAAAATTTACGTCATACAAGATGTAAACCTTGTACCCTTTGAAACAAGGTCTTATTTCAAATATAAACAAGTAGGTAACATACGTCGTTATCGAAATAAGCAATTTATTTGTCGACTAAAATCTGACACGCTTAAATAAACTTTAATACCACGTAGCGAGGGCCGCTATCCGTTGAATGCCATCTTTTTTGTTCTGTGTTTTTAGTAAGCGTCTCCGTAGGTGTCGATTAAAATAACGTCATCTTAGTTCGTTTTGAACAAGTTTTTGTACGGCAATTATACGGCATTTAAATAAATGGGGACTCTCGCTGCGTGGAAATAAAGTTGAGTATATGTTGACAGGTTTTAGTGAAATTTAGTGGCGCTAAGAAATAGATGCCAGTAACAAATAGACCTTGTTGCGAAGAAGACAAGGTTGGTTTCATATGAAGAAATTAAGTTCGGTTTTAGTTTAGTGAGTCTGACAATAGAATCGGCACCATTATGTTCCCGGAAAAATATAACACTGTACAAAATAACAAATAATAAAGTAAAAAAATACTATAGTCGGTATCGTGTGATTTACAGACCAGCATTTCGGTGTGTTTTATCTAAAACGTCAAGGAAGGACCACGATGAGTCTGATTCTTTACTGATTTATAAAAATAAAACTTACAAAACCTATTAATTGTTATTATTGAAAAGGGCAGAAAAGCTTATTTTAAATGTTGTATTGTACATTAAATTATGATCAAAACTGAACGTGACAATATTTATTTTCATATACCGCGAGATGTGAATTTAAGCAATAATTCTTTAAAAAAAATCGACTTAAAAATAAACTATTCCATAAAAGACATATGGTTTTCTCATGCCTGCTATTGTCAGAACTGGACCAAATAAAATTGATATGGGACCACACGGGAAGCACCAGCTTTCAAATAAAAAGAATAATCAAAATCGGTTCTCCCAGTCGAAAGTTCTGAGGTAACAAACATAAATAAAGATACAGTCGAATTGAGAACCTTTTTTGAAGTCGGTTAAAAAGTGGTGCAAGGCGCGTAACATTTTGTTCCATCATGTTGCGCCTTGCGTTTTAGAGTTAATTAAAAACATCAACTTATTAATTACATATTAAATTTCACAATTAAAATAAATTCAATTAAATATTATAAAATAAATATAAGTACATAGTTACAAAATAAATATATAGCTACATTTCTAAAGTAATCATAAAGACTAAAAATAAAAATATTTACGCTATTTTGGAGTCACCTGCATATCGATATTAAAGGTAAAAATTATCTTCATTACTCTGCCCAATGGGCACATTATTCATATAGCCCGGTCAATTTTCATATTTAAATCGTTTTTATAATATTGACTACCCAATATTTTTAAACGGTCGGGCATTTTAAAACGGTCTGGACACTATGAATAATGCTATATTAATCACTTGGTCCATAACATGTATACAACTTCTCAACATCAGCCGTTGGGCCGCGGTCCGCCAGGCATGATTACCTTACCTCGCCCTTAGTATTGGAAGGACGTAACACCCGTTGCTCCACTGTGGTGACCCCGACGTGATTTGAACACGCAGTGTGTTTTTGCTGTAGGTATGTGGAAGTTGCCAAAGGTGTAAATTTAAAATCAGTTAATGTTTCAGATACGACATCAGATAATACAGAGTCCATAATATTGATCCCGTCTTACAAGTCCCATCACAATGTTAAAATATCAGTATGAAAGTAAAATAAGGATTAGCGGAATACCATCCAATACTATGTAGGCATATACCTGCTCTGCTCCCTGCCGCTCGCAAAGTTCCTGCCAGTGCCTCTCCTCCTCCCTTCCAGAGGGTGAGTGCCCAAGAGAGAACCAACCGACCATCTCATTTCGCTTAACGCTCCGTCGCCACCACACCGAAACCATGAGGGTCACTTCGCTTAGCTGGAATAAAGCTACCTGTAACACCAATATGTACGTAGGTAGTTAAATTCATTGAACAAAAAAGTATGCGCATGACACAACTTAGCACAGAGGGTTTTAGGTCTAAATTCTGAAAATTAAAAGGCCGCAGGCTATCTATTTCTTTATGGTATAGGGGGAAAACGAGCAGACGGTTGGTAACTGACTACCGTCGCCCATGGACACCTGCAACTCAAGAGTCACAAGTGTGTTGCCGGCCTTTGAGGTGGGAATACGCTCTTTTCTTATTTGAAAAGGTTTGAAGGTCGTATCAGTCCGGAAATATCGCAGGCGACAATTTGTGCCAGAGATTGGTTGTGCGAAGCAAAAAGTTTCTGGAAAACCGCACAGTGGTGGAGTGACAATCATTGGGGATGGGGGATGGGGATGAAAGTTTTGTCTCTTTGAACGATAGCGGAACGCTGCGGCTGCAGTATTAGACCGAGCAATTCCTCGGAGCACTCCCCACAGTACAAGCGATAGAGAATGCAGAGTGAAGCTATATGTCTAAACAGAGAGTAGTTTGAAGATGAGGTATAATCGTGCTTTTCTATACATATAGTCCTTTTGGAAATATGAACGAGAATAATATCATTCACAAACTGAAAACTATCTTCTAAACTTACTTTACTTATCTTAAAATCTAAAAAGTACTTATTTATAAAGAACTAGCAGTTCCTGCGCGGCTTCGCTCGCGTGTACTTATTTATATATTTTGCGCGGGTCCCTAATTCTTTTCCGAAATAAAAGTAGCCTAAGTTACCCCTTATAACACCAGCTATGTGCCTGTGATAGTCCCGTGGAAATCGGTCCACCCGTTCCGGTGATTAGCCAAAACAAACAGACAGACAGACAGACAAACATTGAAAAAACTAATTTTTACTCATAGGTATCGTGCAAATAACTGTATGAGCTTAAAAAAAAGTTATTATTTTGACATTACAAACAGATACTTCAATTTTATTTATGTGTATGGATATGTAGGGATATTGTACATATACGCAAAGAGTATACAAACACTACGTTAGAATATAGTACGTTTGTACCCATTGTACCTACCTACTGTCACACACTGTTTTTAAGTATTTAAGTTAGATTGTAGTAATTGTAGTAAGACGTTTAAATCGATTAGTATAAAAGGCAAATTACATTTATTACTTTCGGTTCACATGAATAGTTTCAACAACCACAATAATAAATAGGAGAGATAGCTTACTTTAATAAGGCATTTGAATAAGAATCATCTCTTACTACTAATGAATAAATTTCAATATTGATGAGGCGCCATTACCTTGAGCTTATGCACGTAGCTTAGCGTTTGAAGACCTAATAAAGCCGTATTCACACATGTCGCGGAGACACTTCGCCTGACTTTCACCTGGTATGACTTTGCGACTTTGTGGGACTTTATCGCTCGACATTTACCTTGTCCACGATACCCACTTGTCATTGAGATGTCACCCAAGGAGTTAGTGCTGTTTGTTTGGCGGAACATAATGCACACGCGTCTTCATTCAAAAAGCTGTCGCGCGACTTGTAGTGTTCAAGTGAAAACGGGGCTCCATGTGTGCCCAATCGGATAGCCATCGGTCGGTAGTTTGCGCGTTGACGTAATAATGTCCTTACCCCGCTTACATTTTACGGTCGAGGCAACGTCACACCGAACGCGCATGTGTTCTGAACTCAGGGAGCCACGGGGTGACGGCCGTCCAGAGTAGGTCATTTTGCCACTATACCAAGCCTGTGTGAGCCAGGAGTTATAATACGAGGATCATAATAAATAAATGTTACGTAGTCTCCAGAAAATGGTTACCTGAAAAATGAAGAGTTCTTTATAAAGTGGATTGGACTGTGCACGGCGTGTAGTAGACTTGCAACGCCCCATCTCCATGCCCAACGAGCTGAGAAGGGTCAACTTCACGTAAGTATCGGGTGCCTTGTTCGGGGATAACTTGCGGAAGTGTGTTCCTTTTATCACCTAAGATGAATACAATCATAAGCTTAATGTTACAATTGAGGTTACATATAATTGAAAATAAAGAAAATTCTGCTTCTTTTCTGTGTCCTCTGTTTCTCTATTTCATTACGAAGATAATATAATTTTCAGGCTACTTATTTGCGAGCACGACCATACCACTACTAGTTAATTGGACCAGGAAACCTCCTCGCGCTGAAATAATAGCTCTCCACCAATGGCTCTCTTTTATCTTTGTCCAAGACAATACTTTTTCAGACGGATATACTGTTCTGACGCAGCAGTGACCAACGTTTTGGTCATACTTCTTTACGTATCTGATTGATACGAGATATAATATAAAAAAACGTTTTTGGTTGCACCAGGTTGCACTGGCGGTGGTCACAGGCTGACTCGCCGTGCAACCTGGTGGAAACGTCAAGCAAATGAAAGATAGGTATGTAATACCTTTTAAATACGTGACCGCGTTAATTCCCGTCAACATAATTATATTATCATGGAACGCGAAAGTTTAACAGTTAGAAATTGGAAGCAGAAAAAGTAAAAAATACATACCTCATATTGTTGACGTGATGTCATGATAAGCACCAATGGTAATTAGTTGTACTTTACCACTGACGACATCGGCTACTACTCGGACTGCATATTATATGTAATGCTTCGGTCCCAATAGTAGGCGGAGCCGTCAGCAGCATGATGATACATTATTCCAAATCAAAATCAAAACCATTTATTTCAATTAAACCAATAATAGGTATTTTTGAATTGTCAGGAGTAGGCGTCAGTCAGACTAAGTCAGTCGTGAAGCTAGTAGTTCTACATTAATCGTTAATACATTTTCTACACCAGTTGTCCTACATGGCTTTAGCAGCAAAATAGATAATGCTTCTTCTGTCGCGTTCCAATAAACGAGAAACGATTCGTTTTGCTTACGGACGGTAAAACTTTCATTGAAAATTCAACGAAATTTTACCGTCCGTAAGCAAAACGAATCGTTTCTTGTTTATTGGAACGCGGCATTAGTCAAGAAGTTTAGGTCCTTACTTAGTGTTAAGATTTTATGTATGTATATACACCCTGTATTTGACAAAGGAACACTTACTTAAATCACTGAAAAGGTCATAACTTGTAAACGAATAATTAAAAAATCTTATTGTAACTGCATGCTAGAGCCCTTTCAGTGATTTAAGTAATTGTTCCTTTTTCAAATATACCCTGTATAAGGTGACTGGTATAACGAGGAACCGACACTAAATCACATACAGAGAGACACGGTTTTCATGAACTGGAAAAGACTACAATATTTTTTTGTTCCTCGTAACTTACTTCTACAGAAAGATGTCCTGTGGTAGGGTTATACTGGAGGCCTAACAATAGCTCGGGGGCTGATCGTGCACTGCAGCAGGACGAAGCAGAGTCCGATCTCGCGAGGCTGGACGCCTCGCCCCCCGCCGCAGTTGCACCAGGAGTGGCCCCAGGTGTTGTGACAGTCGTGATGGATGATGGGCTCGCGAGTACTCCAGGTATTGAGTGCGAGTGATTCAATTCTAATTTCGGAAGCTAAAAACGCAAAACATGAGAAAAAAATCTTGACACGATTATTAAAAATTGTTAGGTCACAAACATATCTATGATATCAATGTGTAATAGAAGCAATAAAATTTTGAAATAAGTACTTAAATAAAGACTGTCGAAAACTTACTATAGCACATGTTTTTGGGGTTATAAATGAAAATGTGAATAATCGAATCATAGATTTATAGAATCTGGCAGCTTTAGTTTATTGGGAACTTCGATCATATTTGATCGAAGATTGGGGGAATAGTATATAAGAGACTTATAGTAGACAATGATACATTGATGGGTTAAAAATAAAGCGGACGATAAACATAATACGGAAGTTGACTGTCTAGTCGAAGCAGGTTATTTTTATTAATAAAAAGAACCTCAAAACGGTACATTTTTGTAGAAACTGTATGAAATAACAACTTGTGACGTCATACTCTGCTATCAAATCATAACAAAGGTTAATAAGAGAAGTTAAGAATCTAACTTTTCAAAGACGTATAACACTTCATTTTATTAATTTAGTTGAACCTGGTAACTACTAACTAGCCTATTCATACCTGTAGATTTGGTTGCACATGTTGCCTGGGTGTGAGTTGTAGCCACAAGTGGTTCTCCAGTTCGAGGTTCAACGTGGCGAAGTAGACGCCTGCTTCTCCAAGCAGCCGCTGTCGGCGCATGCGCTCGCAACCGTAGATGCGCACACGTAGACCCAGACCGTAGACATCCTCTGACAAGTGTCACAGAATAATAAAGAAAAAGCCAATCTCGGGGTGAAAACATTCATATTTAACTACCACAATATTTTTGCTTGAAGAGATAGGGTTGTGGCTTTGGGCAGAGGTGTCTGAGTCCCACGTGTTGCTATAAAACGTTACGTCATATACTTTTAAACTACTTTTGTTACGATTATTTTTAACAAGTTTATACAGTCTTAAGTGTAGAAAAGCACGAAATCGCATAGGAGTGTTTCATATAAGAAAGAAAAGTTTCTTCTTATTCATGCCGCAGGCCGCTATTCTAGTGGGCGAGTGTTAAATAAATGACAAAGTAGAGTTAAGATGCTCGTTAGGTACCTGGATTAATCTTGTGAAAAACAAAGCTTTCCATGTACTGAGGATTTTCACCATTTCTTATCTTTGATTTGTATTTTTGTTTCTTTAGGGGCAATAACACAACTCGAACCTGAAAACAAAAGATCATAAACACAACATCAGGCTTATTTCTGTAAATTGCAGACCTCTTTATCTCATTTGATGGCACTAATGTGCGAAACAAACAATCGATTGGTTGGGTTTATCGAAGGCGTTGCTGTAAAATTCTGGGAAGATGTTGCAGTGTACTCTTGATAGTATTGACCCCGATGACTGAAGAAACACAATAGGTAGGTTACTTTGTCTAACATCATTTAAACGCCTGAAATGGTGGCAACCCATAACTCCAAACTAAAGATGACTGCTGGGCCATTATGCAAAATGACTATGTTATACGTTAATATTTTCTGTAAAGTTGAGAAAATATTCCTGGACTTAGTACACAGCTTTATCTTCATTTAGCAAAGCATTTGGGTTCTAAAACACAGATAACCATAATTAGATAAAAATAAAATTGTACACACATATCATAATTATGTATGTAGAAACCTGGATCTGCAAATAGGTATATTTATGCTGAAAAAATAGAACTAACAGATTTAATTTCCTTTTTTTATGGGATAAGGGACAAACGAGCAGACGGGTCACCTGATGGTAAATGATTACCGCAGTCCATGGACATCTGCAACTCAAGAATCACAAGTGCGTTGCCAGCCTTTAAAGTAGGAGTAGGGGGAAAGGTGGAAGAGGGGGAGAGGAGGGAGGAGTGGGGGCGGGGAAGGGTTATGGCCCTCGGTAACCTCACTCACTCGGCGAAAAGCAATGAAAGTATTGCTTCATTGCCGGTTTTCTGTGAAGCCGTGGTCTTCTTCTTTTACGGTTCTTTCAGATTAAATAATGAGATGCCAACAATTACCTACCTGACTTTGCAGTATTTGTCCTTCTGTCCTCTGTGGTAAGGTTCGGGCTTGCAGTATATGCACTGTCATACTCCTGACGGGTGCGTCGTATAATATGGTCAGTTCTACTGTGCCACGCTCTTTGCTGCTACTACTTTCACCGCAGAGCAGGGATGTATCCTGCGTGGAGAGGAAAAGGGTTGTTTAATTACGTTTGACAAACTGTAACAATTTTCCCATCAAATAAGTCAAATGTTTACTTGTAATCGCTGCACCATCCAGTGAGATACTACCGGGTGTTACAGAAAGGTGTGGTTAACTTTTAGGAGCGTTATGTGTAACCGACAAATAGTTAATTTTGGTTTGAAAAAAATTGATTTTGAAATTTTTTTTTCCTGGTGTAGGTGCACATTTCTAAACAACACATTATGAATGTTCATGTCAATTTCAATGATTTTGTTTTTATTATGCAGACTTTTTTAGAAAAATCTAGACATTCCTCGCATTCATTTTCACACACACACACGTTTCATTCACAAACTCATAAACGAAATATAAGGTTTATCGGTCAATTTTAATTTACTTTTTCAGTTTCAAAATAAGATTTCTGTACTAAAAATCTCGATTTTCATAAAATTGTTAGCGCTTTACATGGAGTCTACATTTACATTTTATTACTACACGACCCTAAAATATGACCACACTTTTCTGTAACACCCTGTATACTGGTAAACAAAACGTTTCGTGTCTTATAAATATCACAGATTTCTGAATAGTTACTACGTAACAGATACGTGGAGTACACTGAAAGTATTGCGTAACACATTAATAAAACAATTAACATGTAAAGTAATATATTTACTGCTTTTCGAAGTATTCTCCATTACATTTTAAACACTTTTTCATTCGGTCAAACCATTTTTGAAAACACGAGGACCATTGGTCTAAGGGCATGTTTTTCACGTGCAGGTTGAAAGCTATCACGGCCTCTTCCGGCCCCAGTAAATGTCATACCTCTCATCAAATCTTTAATTTTTGAGAAAATAAAGAAATCGCATGGTGCTAGGTCTGGACTATGTGCGGGATGGGTCACTAGCTCTTCCTTTTCAGAAGCCAAACATGACTTTGTCTTGTTGGCGGTGTGCGCCGAAGCACGGTGCAATAGGATGCGACTTCTTGGTCGTTTTTCCGTAAATTTTTCAAAGACACTGCGCAAGCAATTGGTGGTGTACCACTCAGCATTAACTGTCTTTTGTTCTTCAACTTGACCCGTCCGGGAGAAAAAAAAAACGCAATAATTTTTTTTGCCTAAATTTCTCGCCTGCCTTAATTTTGTTGGTTTGCTGTCACCTTCGAACTCCCATACAGAAGACTGTTGCGTTCTTTCCGGCATGTAATAATATATACATGTTTTATTCCTGTCACAATGTCATACACAGCATTTTAGCGTCCGTGATCGTACTTTAACAAAAGTACTTTAAAAATCATAAAAAATCATCGCCCTAAAATGTTTTCGCGTTAATTTCATTTTTACTACGGACGACGAACTTCAACTTGAGATAAAAAATAATTGACACGCGACTTACCGCCATTTTTTTTAATCAATGATTGAGTTTCTATTGTTTAAAAAAATATTTATGCCAATTTGAGTTGTAAAAACCAGAAAGGACTGTCCTTACTCACCGCAGGCTCAGAACATACAGTATGTTTGCTACGATCTTCAAGCTATTGTAATAAAATCAACCAAAACGAATCAAATAACAAAGTCAAATAGGACAATAGATACTTTCTACGGTCTTGATTAATAAGCGGTCACTTACGCAATGTACCTAATTTGGGTAACGTTTATCACGTAATATTTATTAATAGCGTTTTTATCTCCCTCTATATCCCATTACTCCCACTCTTTCTCAAATAAAATTCGTGTATAAAGTTCGTGGACGGTCTTTTATAACGTGTCAAGATATCGATCGATTTTGTTACAAGGTGAGTAACAGTGAGTGATGAAGTTGTAATACTATTTATCAAGATTACAAATGTAGTTAAACAATCCACAGCAAAGTAAATCACAAATACAAAGCTAAACTAAGGGGGACTGTGAGGCACCTGACACAGATAGTCCAGTAAAGGCCACGGATCCACTACTTGAAACTAAGGATGTTGCGGATGCAGGATTTTTCACATCCGCGGAGGCGGATGCAATATTCCTGATACACACATAGTCGAACGGGTGAGCAAATCGAAGTGGCAATGGGCAGGGCACATAGCACGCAGAACGGATGGTCATGGGGCCTAAAAATTCTCGAATGGAGACCAAGGATCGGAAAGTGCAGCTTGATGGACGTTGATGGACTCAACGTCCATCAACAAAATGGACAGACAACCTAGTAAAGATCGCAGACCGTCAGGCGGCAGACATCGTATACCGCCGTGAGCTTACATGCACGTATTTAAATTATTTAAAATTATGTTCGAACAATAATGGGCAATTGATGTGTTTTACAATATCAATTATCATGTGCAGTTGTTGCATAAACTGATGACCAAACAAAGTGCCTACGTATTACTTATATGCCTATTTATTCCTTACTGAAAGTCTAAAAGATTGTATAAGTAGACTGAGAATAACAATATACGTTAACATCATCGCTATTCATGCATAGGTCACAGGATACTTGCCGCGTTATTTTCCAATAACTATTTTTTAGTTCAATACGATACCAGGGTTAAAACTAATTTTTATTGAAATATTATCAATTATTTAAATTATAAAATATTAATGAAACAAAAAAACAAAACAAAAAATCTAAGATTGCGCTAGGATGCGCTAGAGATGCTAAGAGCATTCTATAGGCCCGAATGCTTCCGTTGCAGTTGTAGATTTACCTACAACTTCTTAACTTCTTTCAAATGAAAGTTCAAACTTCTTACAAAATAAAATTCTTACATTATGAGCAATAACATCACTATCAACGCTGCTCTGCGCTTCAAGGGTGTGTATATACTCGGCTCTCTTTGGCAGCACCTCGTCGATCCTCGTTTCCCTGAGCGTGGTCTCCCGTAGCGCTGTCTCTACAAGTTCTACTTCCAGTTTTGATGAGCACGCGTTCTCGTTCTTCTCTTCGTAATGA
This sequence comes from Euplagia quadripunctaria, assembly GCA_963859945.1. Taxonomy (NCBI): domain Eukaryota; kingdom Metazoa; phylum Arthropoda; class Insecta; order Lepidoptera; family Erebidae; genus Euplagia; species Euplagia quadripunctaria. The sequence goes on from OY982577.1 coordinate 8,791,712, forward strand.
CATTCCACTTCTTCCTTATCCTGAGGAGCATTTACAATTTAAATTGTTCTGCTTTTGGGGCAGAGTGAGAGAATTTTGTGGATGGTTTGACATACAGTAGAATGAATGAGTTTTTTTTTAGTTTCGGTTCATGGAGAATAATGAAAAAACAAAAAATCTTCAGTGTAGTAAAATAGTAGGTACAGCACTGAATTGTTACGTTAACAGTAGTGAATTCCAGTGTATATACCAGGTCATCTGGTATTCTTCGGGAATATTTAATTACCATTACAATTATAATTTAGTTAATTACCTAAAGTTATTAATTGTAATGATAACTATGCATTAAATTGATGATGATTGAGAGTGATCGCAAGTATACTAAATTATCTTTTTCAAAATGTTCGGCTAATATACTATACATTATGTTTTCCGTTTATGTACCACCGGGATAGTAAAACCATCGCGTTACTTTAACATATATTATGTATTTGTTGGGTAGGTACTAACTATATTCATATCTACAAACGTTAATAAATGTTCATGCTTGTATTAATGGAATAACAAAAATAAATAAAACACTATGTTTTCTAAGATCCAGGTTTGTAAACTTTAATCTGATGTCTAATTTGCAATCGCGTACCATGGAATTCCATGTCAGTGAAATACATATTCCACAGCATACGATAATATATTTAAGTAATTTACGCACAAAATATGGTAATGAATTCTGCAACCAGGCATAAACGAGCGTTTTAATCATCCCGATACCATTAGCCTATGGCTATAGCTGAACTATGAAATTAGCGATCTTATTTTAATTTCACGAAAGTAGCTCCCGGTCTGTTAGTACCACAAATTAATAAAATGATCAAGTAAATTCTCTTTATCTATACCTGCTTTCATATCTCTATCTAGAGAGAGATAAGTATAAGGACATCCTTTTACCTTATTAATAGAAACTCTATTAACGAGTAGGTACTTGTATGTTTTATTACCGTTAAAATGTGTCACTCACTCCATGAGTCATACTTAATGAATAGCCTTTAGGTTAACGATGAGCTCATTGTCACATGTAGGCACAGATCACAAACCAAATAAAAGCGTGTACTAGCCAGCGGAAATGGATCTAATTCAAATCTCGAACGTGTCGGTCTCACCTGTTGGATGCGCATTCGCAGCTCTTCATCTGAGTCGGAAGCCTCGAACGTGAATATTCGTTCGGGGTAATGGTTCGGTTTCGACAAAGCATCTATAACAACACAGACGTACGGACAACGTCAATGGATATACAATATAGCCCTAATCTCAGCTAAAGCTACGAAAACAGATGACCCTTTTTACTAACAACTACTGAAAACCTATTTGTCCTCTACATAGATAAATATACAAGTAACTAGTGTGTGTATAAACAAACACCTACGAATAACTAGTTAAACAAAGAAATTTTATACGAGACCTTCGTGACGCACTCGTCGTCCTTGACGGTACATTACAGTTAGACAATACGAAAATGTGTGTTCTTTCTACACTACACAATGATTGCCACAAATGACTTATCTCTATAACGAAATCGACATGTTAATAATTCAGTAATCATAAAATCGATAAGCATAGGTTTATTTATAAAGGCAAGGAGTTCATAACTCTATACAATAAAACGCTTTATGGCGAAATATTTTAAACTTGGGTATTTCGAACAACTATCATGTTAGCAACAAAGAAAATCATTATGGCTAATGAATATGAATTAGACATACAGTAGCTTATTAACACAGAAGCAGAATAAAGCATTATTCTCTTACCAAACTGAGCATTGTCGAGTGTGAGGCAGGGGGCTGGTACGCGAGGGTTCACTGCGAGGATGTCATCACAGCACTTGCGGCTGAACACAGCCGAGTAGCACCAGCGTCGGCCAAGGAACAGGAGCACCACGAGCACCACACCGGCGAAGGCAGCTACCGCGCTGATATAGGCGCTCGCCTCCACTGTACCACACACCACACTTAAGTGATAACTCATCAACTTAGCGCACGACCTTCTGACAAACATGTTTACCATTAGTCGGGTTAATGATGCCGATGCTGACCACCATTCTGGCTCAATGCAAGCCCTCGGACAGCATCGCTGCGTACTTCTGTGTCACGTTGCCGCCGCCGTGAGTGTTCCAAGTATTAAACGACGTTTATATTTTCTTTAAATACGCGACAGAAAAGTGAACTGAGGAAAATAATTGGGACGTGTTGGCACGGTTGGGCTGTCAAAGCGACGCGCCTGCGCGATAGTCGAGAGGCACGCCGGGGCGTGTGGAATATTCTGCGCGACTATAGGACGAAGGACTCCGCTCACAGGTGTACCTTTCTATATAGACGAGTATAGTTAACAGGAGCTTGTTGTCAAGGCCGAGGGCGGCACGTGCCCTCACCTTATATCAAAGATTGAGTACATAGATAAAACGCTCAAATAACCACATTGTACGTACTTTTTCATCACATGAAACGAAATAATTAATTAGATCGCACTCCAGGGGCTGTAATATGTAGGTAGGCCTTATCTTTTTTTATAATTAATATACAAAGTAATAACATTAATATTGAATATTCAACTTATGGAAATTCGCATTCTTGTCTACGAAAAATATAATATGTAAGTATGTAGATATGTATATTCGAGATTACTTGACTTTATAATGAATACGCTGGTATTTAAGCAATGTGGTAATCACCAAAGTCCCGAACATTGGAAATTTGCCAACATACCTAAAGGATCTGCAGTTAGTACTAATAAATTACTATTAAGGGGAGTCGTTTGTTAAATAATATAATAGAGTACCTACCATATAGAGTATACTGCGTAGTTACGGTATAGTAATCCCACTAATATTATAAATGTGAAAGTTTGGATGGATGGATGTTTGTTAATCTTTCACGCAAAAACCACTGTACCGATTGCGATGAAACTTGGTATGTAGATAGCTGGAGACCTGGATTAACGTATAGGCTACTTTTTATCCCGATATTCCCACGGGATCGGGACTTACGCGGGTGAAACCGCGTGGCGCTGCTAGTATCATATGTCTTAACTCTCCTTTTATAACTGACTTCAAAAGAAAAGGTCTAAATCATATTACCGCAATTTCACCGAGACCTTTAAGTTAATTTTTATAGTTTACTACCAGTTCCCGGGCGGCTTCGCTCGCGTGCATATATTTATATATTTTGCGCGGAACCCTATTTTTTTTTCTTTCTCCAAAATAAAAGTAGCCTAAGTTACTCCTTATAACCCTAGTTGTCTGCCAGTGAAAGTCTCGTGGAAATCGGCCTATCAGCTCCGGAGATTAGCCGGAACAAACAGACAGACAGACAAACATTTTAAAAACTGATTTTTAGCAAAGGTATCGTGCAAATAACTGCATGAGCTTAAAAAACTATTATTTTGACATTACAAACGGACACTTCAATTTTATTTATTTGTATTGATGGGTCAACGGTTACCCCGGGGCGTTCCACAGGATTCAATTTTAGGCCCATTTTTGTTTCTGGTATATATTAATGACGTACCACATCTCATTAAGGATAGTCACGATGTACTGGATGTAGTGTTATTTGCAGATTGTACTTCACTTTTATTTAAACTAAAACGGCAGCAACCTACTACTGATGATGTAAATAATGCTCTCTCTAAAATAGTGATCATCTTCATCATCACTCATCATTTCAGGCGATTGACGCCCACTGCTGGCCTCCCCCAAAGATCGCCACAACAATCGTGAGTTGAGACCAGTTTACTAATATGATACGGATTTGTATCTTGTAGATACCACGAAATTCTTTATATTTTAGCCATTCTACACAAAACCTTAACAAATTTATACACAAAAACCTTCTTCATAAATCACTATGTCTACTGGTGAAAACCGTATGAAAATCCGTTCAGTAGTTTTTTAGTTTATCGCGAACAGACAGACAGACAGACGCAGCGGGGAACTTTGTTTTATAATACGTAGTGAAGTACAGAGATTCACTGAGGGAAATTTGTAAACAAATAGATACCATGACAGTAACATCCCAATACATTTATAAAAACCTTATTTATGTACGAAAGCATTTTCAAAATTATATAAAAAATAGTGACGTACACAGCATTAATACTAGAAATAACGATAAGCTTGTGCTGCCAATGACTAGGCCTAAAAAAATGAGTAGCTCGTTTAGATGCTAAAGTATAGGTACGCTTCGAAAACAAAATACCAAGCCATATACAATATCTGAGCTTAAACAATTTAATCAAACAAAAAATTTGTTGTTAGGCATACTACACTGTCGCAGACTATACGCGTGATAAATGTGCTTGGGATTAAGTTGTTCTAATTTCTTCGCATAGTTGTATTTTTGACATTATGTAGACTTAGATGGTCTTATTATTTTATTTTTGACAAGTAATAATACAGTATTCTGTATTCTTTTGTTCTTAACCTTATAACCACCAGAGCGTAAATGCCATCGGCGTGCCTTCACGCTAAATCATTAATTCACCTCAAATACCTACAAAAATCATAAAGATTCCAAGATCATATCGATAACCAAATAATAGCCGCTGTTTATCGTCTATTTAATATAATAAAATGTCACTTACAACATGAAGTTTTATTTAATATCATTTGTTGCCAAAAATAATCACGATTAAACAGTACTTAGTTACCTACCAAGGAATGTAAGAACAGACTTATGAATAACAAAATGTTTTTCATATATTTCACATTACTTACTGTCACACACAGCACTACTTACGTTCGTGACGTCATCCGTTGTCGGTAAATACCGACTTTGGCGTGGTGGGCTCGCTATTTGCGAAATTGTCCGATGATAATTGCAATGAACGAAGAGGGGCTGATGAAAGATCTTAATTTTATTTAATTGTCTGATAAAATGCGTATAAAGTTTGTTATAAATTTATATAACTATATATACGATTATTATTCTGGGAAGTGGGACAAATTTAAAAGCCTGCTTCTGTTTTTGACCATTTCGTGTTATGACTACAAGTACAGTGTGAACAAAAAAATAAATAAGAGATATCAGACTAATTTATATTAATAGAAAATTTTACAAATATTTTTTTAACAACAAAACTTAACTTCATAGACAACTTCTTAAAATGTTCCTTTCTGGAAATTACTAAATTCTGACTATTCTAATCTAGATAAGGTATTTAGTATTCACTACGTGTATTGCAATTTATAATGTATTTTTTTTGAAACCAATATTAGAAATCGCGTTTTTGTTCAAGTTTTTCCATATTTTTTTTTAAATTCTATCGAATTTTGTATCTACGGCCTTTCGATATTTTTTTTAGACTAATAAAGAAGCTTCTTTTTATTATATTGTGGAATCAGTTTTAATAGCCATTGCTCTTCAAAGTATTTTTTAAATAGAACAATTTCATCCGTTAAGGGTGCAGAATTGACTATAGAAAATCGTGCATTTGAAATGCTATTAAATGACAACAGTTTTGTTCGGTAGCAAAGCGAAAATGATAGGTATGTTTGTGGTGTGCTGGTTTGAAAATAGATCAATATGGAGTGTGTACAGCTGATAAAATTGCTGAGGGACACATCTGAACATTCCATCGCCGAAAAAATATCGTTTCGTGATCGGGTTTTTTATGTCTTCTAGAAACGTTCGAAGAAAAAGTTTTGATTTTTTCACTGGCGCCGTCTTCACATTACGTATAACAAATTTTTTACCTAAGCCTTCTGGAACTAAAATTTCTTTAATCGCTTTAAAATTTAGTCGATCATCCAGTCAGCCATCTATCTACGCAGAAAAATGTTTTTACAACGAAAAACATTTTTCTGCGTAGATAGATGGCATCTATACAGAGGCAGATGTTGGTATAAATTCAATTTCATCAGATGAACATTCATTTCTTAGACTTTCGAAGTGTTTCTCAAAAATTCTTTGTATGGGTTTGAAGTTATAACAGACCTCTTTGCAGGCATTTAATTTCAATAATACTTTATTTTCATATTATATCCGTGAAGAGCAACTATGCTTTAAATTCTTTAATATTCCATTTATTTATTTATTTCTCATTATGAAGTGTAATGGTAGCGCTACAAACCTCTTGCTGAAAACACCTCCATCGAGAAGTTCCATTTTTGTTATTAGCACGTAGATTATATCTGTATTTCCCACATAATAACGTTTCTTAGCCTTTTTATTTTTGATGAACTCAAAATAGGCTGTTTCCATTTTAATAATGTACTGTGCGGAATTACATAAAATGAGTTAACAATGCAATGCCTGACAGAAAAAGGTAAATTTAAAATTAAATGTAATCATTAGATAGTAGCCAGCATTCCAAAATTCAATTTCTCACTATTTATTTAAACCTACTTGTTGGGTTTATTACTACCCAACAGAGATGTCGTAGTATAGTGTGTTGGGGTTTCGTTTGTGTTGTGGTAAATGAGTAGACAACCAACTCGTTTGTTGGATTTATTGTTACTAAATTATAAGTACAAAGTTATAATATCGAAGACGTGCTACCGTAACAATAATGCCGATATGCATTAAATAAGTAGGACGCACTTTATTACATAATATTACATGGTTCAATGTACAGCGTAGCTACTTAATTTTATTTTAAACAAGCTGAATATTATTGCTCTCACTGTACTTGAGATAGTCATAACACGAAATGGTCAAAAACAGAAGCAGGCTTTACTAGAACAGGGCGTAATAAGAAGTGGTCAAATACAGAATGTCATATCCAAAAGGGGACGTTTCAAAAAGTTGTCACAGACCGCCTAATTGAGATTAATAGAAATATAAAGAAAGGGAGAGAGGGTGTGAAGAGGGGAAAATTTGGGCTGTTCCACTAGTCCCTACCAGCTGCCGCCTTCTGGTGGGGACAAGTGGATTTTTTTCCACTCTGCCTTATCACACCTTCACTGGTTGGGATGAGTGGAATTTCATTTCGACTTATCCCTACCATGCCGATTTTGTTAATAAGTAGTCGAGAATAAAATCATGCTAACGAAAAATATATTTATTTAAGAAAAAATTGTATTTATTCTTTTTTGCGAATAATATTATCTCCATTAACCAATAGTTTTTATGATGAAATAATAATTTAGCGTAATTTTTCCAAGCATAATCCAACATCAATGTCCCCAGTCACTAGCTGCATTTGTATATCGACGACTATGTCCGGGATTATATATTTTCTATTAAAATTTTATTTATTGTTTTATTATGTTTTTTTTTGTAAGGACAATGACAGTAACATTTTCCTTATATTTAATAATGACTGTCAATAAAGAGTAGATCGTATCTACCGGCTACAATTATATTATATATCACAAAAGGTATGAATGAAAAGCTATTTTTATTGAAACTACAACAATATGTTAAGATTTTATTTAGTAGGGATAAGTGGAAATGAAATTCCACTCATTCTAACCAGTGACGATGTGGTAGGGAAGAGTGGGAAAAAATCCACTCTTCCCCACCAGTAGGGACAGTTGGTGGAACAGCCCGAAAATTTAGCAACATTGAGTTTTTATTATCAACCTGTGACCAAGGGCTGTTAAAAAATATTGATTTTACTAGGAAAAAAGTATCAGTATTTCGTAGGATTCTAAACGACATCTCTAAACCCAGATACATATAAAAAACAACACACAGTAGTATTTTGAAAATGTTTTTTTTTATTAACACTTACATTTTTACAGCGCTCCTAGCCAACAGAGTAATACTATAAAATGAATCGGTGTAAAGAACTGTTGAACGCAAAACAATGTTAGTTCTACAGTGTACATTAAACAAACCGCTTACAAAGATCAGATCAATACAATAATATCATCAACGACTATTGTCAGTGAGATGTACATCATTCTCATCAAACAAGCACAGAATGTCACCCTAAAGAAACGAACTTCATTTAAATCTATAAACATTTCATATAATTTAGATTTTATTAGTCGCTATAATGTTATATTTTACTTTTGTAACCATTATAATAATGTTTATATGTATTCGTTACGAAAAATTGAAATGAATCGCTTCACTTGGTCCTTGCACCGTGTGAGTGGCGGTCGTACCCCAGCAGCCCTGGGTCCAGTACCTACTGTGAAGGGACTGCGAAGCACTGACCACTGTTGGGTGCAAGGGCCAAGTAGCGACTAAACAAGATGACTCTATCATAACTGTATAATTTTAAAAATTTCTAATTACGCATCCCTACGTTTTGTTATTATCTTTTAATTAAGAAATAAAATCTTACATAATTACCATGAGCAGCCTATTTTAATAAATTTGACGAAATTCGCTAATAATCTGATTATTTTAGAAAAGAAAAAGCGTCGTGTTTCTGTGGGGCACGTGGGGCACGTGGGTCACGTGGGCGCACGTGGGTCACGACACAGACGAGTACAACGAACAATAGTCGACGGCAGTGCTGTATTAACGTGTCCGACCGACGCGCGCGTGCGCATCGGCCCGCGCCTCTAAGCGTACGCGACTGTGTATGCTTTATTTATCTACTTTTACAATTGAAAATACGGCATCAAAATTTCAACTACCTACCTAACAGTAAGCAGTAGTACACTAAAACTCAGGCACTCCACATCGACCTCTCATACACCATGCACCCGATCGAATCGTCAACTAAACTTTTTT